>JAJOOH010021755.1:0-49265 GCA_029582605.1 Solanum gracilifrons | reverse complement strand
AGGGGAAGGGGAAGGGGAAGGGGAAGGGGAAGGTGTAGGGAGAGGGAGAGGGAAAGGGAGAGGGAAGGGGAGGGGTGTGAGAGGAAGAGGGAGTGGAGAGGCCAATTTTATAGTAGTTTAAGAAATGCGAAATTATCTGGAAGGTCCTTGTACTTCCCAAATTGTCACTTCGACCCTTCTACTCTTGACTTTGTCAACTTAATACTTGAAGTTTTTAAAACACATTATTTGAACATCTCTGATCATTGACCAAACTTATATGACCTTGTTTTATTTAATTAGATGAAATCCGTGGTTACACACGTTAAAAAGCGAGTGAAGACAATAATAATAATTTGAGAAATATTGAAATTAAAGGAAAAATATAACAATGAAAAATGAATTCTCCATCCCTATATGCGGTATATGCTCCTTCTTCCTCATAACCTGCCCATCATGAATCCCTCCCTTTCTTTGTCCATCTCTCCACACTCTTCTTTCTATCATCTTTTTGTTGTTTCTGTCGTGACCCATCTTCTAACCCCTTCTTTTCTTTCCCTCATCCTCCATTTTAGTCATTCTCACCATCACTAAATAACAAATTTTCAAATATTTTTTGCAGTAAAATACCTAAACAAGACTTTGCTCGTCTCTAATTTCCTCTTTAACATATAAAAATAACAAGGGAAGAAATGGGAGAAGAATCAAAGAAGATAAGATCTAAATAGCAAAATAGATGAAAAAGCTTAGACGAGAAGAAAAAATGGAAGTCTTGGAAAGACTAAAAATTATTCTAGCTTATTGAAAAAGTCAACAAAAGAAAGTGAAGAGAAACTTCTACTTCAATTCTAGTTTCGATAATGGCTCTTCAAGCCAAATAAGTTGTTGACGTCGAATTTTGGCATGAATGCCTCAACGATGGTTACTTTGGGATAAAGTGCCTGAGAGACATCTTTTCTGGCGAATCAATTTTATAAGTCTAATTTTGGAGAAGTATTTTAGATTTTTTTTATATAAAAAGTAGTATTTGTAATGATTAAAATGAAGTTGCAATTTTGATATGATGTGGATAGTGATGTGTTATCAACATCATCGTGATTGAGAGACACCCAGGATTAGAGCGGTTTAGAATAACATGTTTTGATAACTTTAAGTTTTCAGTTGGCAAAGTCATAAATAGAAGGGTCCATGTGACAATATGAGTCAAGTACAAAGGTCTTTCAGGTCATTTCACCGTTAAGAAGAGCCGTTCCTTTGCATTATAGCAACACTAGAGAGAAAACTGACCAGAAATAGCCTAAGGATATAGGGAAGGTGAACAAGTGTAATCTAATTCTATATGAGAAAGAACAAGTGTAATCTGATTCTATATGAGAAAGAACAAGTGTAATCTGATTCTATATGAGAAAGAACACGTGTATTTTGGTTCTATATGAGAAAGAACAAGTGTTTATGGCTTTCAGTTACTTATCTTTGGCACTTTGTGAGATGCATTTAATTTTTTTTCCTTTGGAAATTTCACTTGGTCAAATATAAATACACAATTTTTCTATCAAAAGTATTCTATCATTTTCTTTTGCAATTTGAAGACAAAATGTTAGGGTCTTGAGTCGGTATGATAATTCAATTATGATTGTTCATTTTTGTAACCGTGGTGTCTAGTCCAGCTTGCACACATGTCAACTTATTCCACGAGATAGGCTAAAACAGATGGAAAGAAATCATTTGTCTTGTCTTAGCTTGGATTTGAACCCGCGACTTCATGGTTCTTAACCTACTTCATTGATCACTAAGTCACACCTTGGGTGCTTTTATCATGAATTATAAGTGCACTTTGCTTCAATCATGAATTATCTTTCTCAAAATATATTTTTGTACCCTTCGGGGTGGCCCAGTGGTTTGGGCTTGGGACTTCCATGTTGGAGGTCTCAAGTTCGAAACCCCTTGCTAGCGAAAGCAAGGGGTTTGCCTTCTGGGTCGAGCTCATCGCACCGGGCTTGCCTAGTGCGGGTTACCTCTCCTATGTGGTTTGCGAGCTATTGCATAGGAGCGGGGGTTTTACCCTGTGCGCACCCAAAGGGTAGCGGCTGCGGGTTTCCCTTGTCATAAAAAAAATATATATATATATATTTTTGTCATGAATTCTTCTTGTTAAAAGATTAGTGCACTCTATTTAGTTTATGCAAATGTATCACAAACGAAGAATATGAAATATGATTAATTATTAAAAGGTTTTGGCAGAAGAACTTCACCATATATAGATCATCATCGGAAAAAAGAAAAGGTTAATTATTTAAAGGTTTTGGTTGAAGAACTTCACCATACATAGATCATCATCTGACGCAAGAAACTTCAGGGTTAGGGAGAAAAAAGAGAAGATACGGTTTTTCTTCTCAAAATATAAGAAAAGATGCATCTAAATACAAATTGGATTTCTTTAGAAAACTATTTTCTGTATATTATTTGCCATTTGAACTGTGTGATTTTCAACTGCACGTCACACTTTTCAAATGATTCTGATGTATATGTGCTTGACAGGGTCACTCGGTACAGTAGTTTTCCATTGGAAATACGGTAGCATGTTGAATGGGTTGGAAAAATGTATTAGTCTGCTGAAAGAATGTCTTCTAGTATTTGCAATACCTGTAAATATATTCAATCAGACTACTTGTAGGAAGGTGAGAGTGACAACAGAAAGCATCATTTAGTGAAATGGTCGGTAGCCACGAAAGACAAAAAAGATGGTGGTACCGTAGTTAGAAATTTTAAAATACACGAGAAAAGTTTATTATACAAATGGTGTCGGGCATTTAACGATGGAAAAGAACTGGGGAAGAAAGTTGTGATTGTAAAATATGGGATGGAAATGGAATCCCCCTTTTAGGTAAATCTGGTGAAGTCTCCTTGTGGAGTAGCTATATGGAAGGAAAATAAAAGTTGCTGGGATGAATTTAATTCACATACAAGCTTAAAAGTTGGAAATAGAAGAAAGATAAGACTTTGGTTGGATAATTATTGCCTTAGCGGACATTTTTCCATGTGGATGGAATTTTCTTTCCTGAACAAATTTCAATGAGTAGGAGATGGGAATGTGAGCTGCTTCGTACAAAAAGTGAGTTGGTGTAAAGGAGGTGTGGCAGCTGATTTTGTTGATATCCATGTACTTTCGGACTGCTTACAGGCAGAAATAGAAGAATGGTACTGTTTGTAAAGTTAAGCACCACCTCCATAATTTACCTTTCACCTGATATTTTTTTAGTTTTAGTTTGGTGAGAGAATTTCCTGATTCCTAGGTGCCTGTTTGTAATTACTGTAATTTTCTTTCTTTCGAGGTAGTTCAATGGGACCACTCTACTCTCTTTGTAAGCATCAGGTCTTTCTTTGGGGTTGGAGGGATGATCACCGGTGATAACAGTCTTTAAGGATTCAGAAACCGGCAGGCTCAACCATGAGCAATTTACCACTGAGCTAGGTCTAACAGAGAATTATGGTCTGAGCTAGGTCTAACAGAGAATTATTGTCCCCTAAATCTCTTGGAAAGTCTTTTTGAATGAGTTTGACCTATGACTAGGTAGTTTCTTGAAGTTAAATGTTTCTTATTCTAGAGCTTAACTAATTTGGCTTTGATCCATTACGATCACTTGCATCATTATGTTGCATTCACCTTTCTTTTCATGCATGCTTACTCAATTAATACTTCAGTTTGTGGTTCATTATGTCTGGTTTCTTAATTATGATTTGGAAAACCTCGGTAGGCGTTTAATGTTTATTTTGTTAACTTACATTTCAAACTGAATCTTCCTTCCAAGGTGCGGACATTTAAATCTATCTCGAGGAATTTAATAAAACCAAGTCACATATATGATGTCTAAAAGTATGCTTTTATTTCCTCATTCGACAATGCATAATCAGGTAATATGATTTTTGCGTGGTGTTAGGCAGTGATAATCTATTTTCCTTGTTTCTAACTGACAACAGAAAAGTTTGAGGATTTTTAAGAAGCAGTGACAAGATATATAGGTTAACTTACTGTTTAGGTCGTTGTTTTGCTGTAATTGCCTTTTCCCCTGATTTACGTAGTGATTATCACTTTTTTATATTCACGGTCCTCTTGTCCCATATGTGCACAGCTTCATGTGGTTACTTCAGATAAAGGATATCTGCATGTTTAGACTGTTCGGAACTACCATTTTCCATGATCAGTCTCCAAAGCAAATCAAACATGATCAACAAGAGTCCCACTACTTTCTCTTATTACTGCAGTAATGCATCTTGGTGCTGGTTGTGTTAGACATTCTATGAAGCAAAGTTGAAGGGTTACTTTACCATTATTGCATTGCTTAAAGCAAGCGCAACCTTAAGTAGCGGATATACAAAAGAATATGAAGTTCCTAACACTAGATTGATCTTCTACTTCCATCAGATTCAATTGTTTTGACATGCCAAACTTATGCAAAGCTTCTTCTTATTGTCAATTGGCCTGACCTGCTAATAAGATGGCAAACCCTTAGTAAAAGTCATAACTCATAAGTCATAGATTGCCTGAGTTCTAACTTCTAACAAAGCACAATATGTCATACTAGTTAACTAAAACATACTTTCTTGTATTAAATTTATACTTTTTGGGATCTGCCCGTTCCTACGAACTGCTGATTTTTCGTGGTGAAGTGTAAGCCTTTGCCTTTCTTGCAACCTGTCCATGACCATGAGACCTGTGTATTCAGTGGGTGTCTGATTAAAATGATTTATGTGCTATATTTATGATTTATATTCATTACTCCAAATTGCTACAGCAATAGCTTAGTTGATTTGTTTGTAACTTAGTGTTTATGCTAATTTTTCTTCACATATTAGGTGTAAGGCTACAAAACATTGTGCTAATAGCAGGAAGGTGACCAAGGTGAGTTCAGATACACCAGCGGCACACTGCAAAGAGGAGAAAAGGAAAAAGGTATCATGCATATGTTATCACTCTCAGAAGTTTGATTTTAATACTCATTCATGTACGATGATCCACTTTTCCGTATGCATCATCTCAAATTCTCATTCATCACACTTTAGTATTTGGAATTTGTGTACTTTTTCCATTTTTATAATCCAAAGCCCGAATCATAAAAACACCAGTATATTGTTTTTTGGTGCAATGTCATGCTGCATTTTAAAAGCTCCCAAGGAGCTAGTAACAGATATGAATCTTAGTTATTACTAGTTACTAGGATAGAATGAACTCCATGCAGTCCTTTGTGGCCTATAAGGAAAGTAAATCTACCAACTCGAAAATCTTCATTAGCAAATCTAAGAAATCTCACTATGAGACATTCTACTAAACTAGTTGGGTTCGCTATGTTAATCATCTAAATCTATTACCCTTTATTTGATTCTATTTCACATGTTAAATTAGTCTTGTATTATTACTTACTAGATGTTAGGTGCTAATTACTGCCAGAACATCCAAAGTCCAGTTTTGGATTATGTTATACAGGACACTTTTGAAGGGTGGCAGAACAGAAAGAAAGTCATCACATCTACAAGTGAGGAGTATGACGTATGAGTAGTTGTACACATTGGATGAAATCCAAAAGGTAAGAGTGCAAAGTGAGATCTATTATAGCCTTATGCAAAAACACTAGGTGATTTCTTCTCATCTGTCCGTACATTATTCAAAAGGACGACCGTACATTATTCCATATCATGTTTGACAAAGAAGTGTCGAAGTACTACTTTAAAACATGAGAAAATTTAGTAGTCATTTATGTTATGAAAAATAGTCCGTCACTTCGTTGAGAAGATGTCATGTCAAGTATGGAATAATGTATGGTAATCCTTTTGGATCTTTTTTTGTTACTTCGATATTCCATAATTGTAATTCTGGAAATTGTATAATATCAAAAATAAAAAGCTGGGGGAACAGTTCTATTAATAAAGTGAAAATTTTGGGACAATCCAAAACATATCTTGTATGGATAAGGAGGGAGGGAGATTTATTTATCAAGGAAGATGTAGTTTTTTTTAATGACAAAGTGAGAAGGTAAGTTAGTCATTCTTTATTGGGGGGGTGTAGGGAGCACTATAGTAAATATGACTTAACTAGCGTTTGAACTACTAGAAGAATATCATTATGTCTATACATAAATAATCAATATTTGATTTGACTGTTTGTGCTCGAATTGACTCTTTAAGTCACGAACTGTATGTCAAGCACTAACGGATGGGCTGAAAAAAGACAGAAATGGAGTGGTATCAACTTTTATCATGAAATCTGATAGGCAAAATAGTATCAAATAGCCTTACTTCCATCTGCCTGTAGAGGAATATAAATTAGTGAAAGTCAATCAGACTTTCTAAAAAAACGCACCTATGCAAGATGCATTCTGAAAAACCTGCTCATTATATATTGCATATTGGCGGGAGATGCAAAGATGAAGTAGCCAGTGCAACTAGATGATAGAGTATATAGAAGTCCATAGCATAATATTTGATAGGAAACTAGAGAATACAGGTCCAAAACATAGATTGTTTGCTGATAATAAAGCAGAAATAGGGACTAATAGCTCTGTGGCTATTATCATGCAAGTACAATAAATTGTCTACTGATAGTCTTAAGTCTGTTGTGAGATAGGAAGTTCATTGCATTTAAACCACGATAGCCAGAAGCCACACTTCTTATTTCATTTGGGGAGTTTCAGGCTTCTCACTTTTGAATTCTGATGTACCCTAGCTCAATCACAGCCTCCTTCAAGTCCCATTTTACCTTTTCCCTCGCAGAATTGGGAAGGTGTGACATCCATATAAGTTGAATGTCCTTGAGTGTTATATCTCCATTCAGGTTTTCACTGCAGCATACAATATCCACCTGCATAAAATGTTCCAATCACAGGCTCCTTCAGTGGCAAAGCAGTACTGTGGCAATTTTATCTACAGATCTCCCTGTAGTACTAAATAAGAATCTGTTTCACTGTCCTATACATGTTTTTTCATCTTTTTAATTCGAGATCATTCAAATGTTTTTCTGACAATCTCATTCATAGGTTTCTCTTTATTTGTGTTAAGTAATCGTTAGTATATGATTGAATAGAAGGGAAAAGTTCGAAATTTCCTAGTTCTTTATTGGTAGTTAATAAATGATTTTTATATAACTAACTTGTTCAAAGAAATGTAAAATTTTGATGATATATTAAAGCATAACTTATGCACGTGCACTTTGTTGTAGATTGTATCAAGATCTTTTTTATTTTGAGCTAATTCCTTCTCAACAATATGAAGCTGCAAATCATACTTCTTCATAATTGAACCTAGCTCTTTTTCAGTTTCAGATTTCAGTAGCAATTTCTGCATATCATTTTATACTGAAACCTTAAGTAATGCTTGCAATGTGTAGCATTTTTTTCTCAATGTGTAGCATCATTTTGTTCAAATTAAAAATAAATGATAAATTGAAAGACACAGAAATTAACAAGAAAAGGACAGAGGTAGGAAGGACAAGCCACATCTTCATGCAATTTCATATTTGTTCTCTCCTTTTGTATCCTCTCCATCTCTATATGAACTGAGTGTAGGTAAGGGGATTGAGGCAGGTTAGTGTGTTTGTCGAGGCATCAGGACGGCATTGATCTTCACAGTTTTTTCTTTTTTTCATACTTGTACAATTTACTGCACCAATACTCGTATGTTTTTGCACTAGCAAATTTCCTGTAGACTGCTGAGTAGAAGAGTATTGGCCAATTCGTGGTATCCAAAACCCAGTGACCGGAAGAACTAATATAATTCTTATGGCTCTGGTGATTGTCTTCCACTGGTTTATCACATTGAGGATGGGGATTAGTTAAAAAACACCTGCGTTTCAGCTTATCATCAACAGAAAGATGAGATGTTCCTAGAAATTGAGGTTGGCATCAAAAACCAAATATGCCAGTGTCTTATGATATGGGGAATTACCGGAAACAAAGAACCAAAATAGGAACTACATTACCAAGCTTGTGTCTCTTTCCCTGGATATGGAATTTCCTTTACTTCCTTAACTTGGGCTCTGGTTTAAGATGAACTTTATGCTTTCCCGAAAAAGAAGTTAAGGCAGAAAAGGAAATTCCATGTTCGGGCAAGGAGACACAAACTTGGTAACATAGTGCCTATATTATGCTTTGTTTCTGTTAGTTCACATTTACTATCAGGCACTGGCATATTTGACTTTTATGCCAACCCCATTTTCTAGGAACGTCTCGTCTTTCTGTTGGTGATAAGCATAAATGCAGGCGTCTTGCAACTAATCCCAGTCCTTAGTGTGATAAACCGGCTGAAAACAATCACTAGAGCCATAAGAATTGTATTAATTCTTTTGGCCACCAGGTTTTAGATTCCATGAATTGGCGAATAGACTCTTCTATTCAGCGATCTGCAGGAAATTTGCCACTGCATCAACATACAATATTGGTGCAGTAAATAGTGCAAATATGAAAAAAAGAAACAACCACGAAGATCAGCACCCTCATGCCTCTCCATACACGCCAAACCTGTTGCCTCAATCCCATTAACTACACCCCTTTCAGGTGAAGACTTTGCATCGTGGGCAGCACTTAGTTTCTTGAACTGCTTGATAGATGCACCTTTTGCAAACTGAAAGAAGTAGTGTTATGAGTCTGAGATAAATAACTTCTCAATTTCATGTTCTTTCTTAACTTCTAGATGGAATTCATGAGAATCATATGATTAAGTAAACCAGCTAATCATTTTCTTTAGTAAGTTAGCAAACTAGCTAATTACTAATCTCAACAAACTTAGAACTGCAAAGGAAAGATCAAGTCCATCTCGACCAATAGAAAGGTAATGACATTTTGAGTAGGTTTTCTAAATGTTAATGTCATCTGCTGTGGCAAATCTTTCGATTTTAATGTTATAGGGAGTTACAGAAGCTTCAAAATTGCAGAACAGTGCATATTTTTGTGTTCTGTAATGAGGGTTCAAGGAGAAGCTTCAGCCACTTTTAACAACACTATATTGTTTTCTTTTGCCTTGAAAGGGATCAGATTACTATTGAGGAATTAAATGCAATTCAAGGCCTTTAAAATTTCCAAAGTAGTGCAATAGGTAAATTCTAAGCCAGATCTTTAGCTAAAAAATTTGAAACAGAACCACCATTGTTATATCTGATAAGAATACTACAATTACTGTCTCTATTTAATTCTAGACACTAAGAGCCTGTTTGGATTAGCTAAAAGTTTGTCAAACCTACTTCTAAGTCATTTTTAGCTTTTGGAAGTGTTTTATAAGGTTAAAATTAACTTAAAATAAGTTAACTATCAAAAGTAGGTCTCCTCCTACTTTTTATTTTTTGACTTAAAAGTCATTTAAGGTTGATGTTTTATTTTTTGACTTAAAAGCTACATTTTTAAGCCAATCCAAACGAAGTCCTTTTTACATTTATACCTATGAATTGCAGTGTAATTATAGATTCACACATTCTTTGTTGGCATCTTTAACCGTTACTCTTTCATAACATAGGGTTAGGGTTCTCATGTTTCATAATTCTTGCAAATCTAATTGGGGTAATTAATTTAACTTAGTTGACGAGAAAACAATTAGGGTTAGAGTAAAACTACATAAATAAAAATTTATCTTTTGGATCTGTTTAAAATACAACTAACTATTAAAAGTGTGTTCTCTCTAAAAACTTGTGGTTTTAGATGAGATGGTCACACACTCCAACATGAAGCTTTTAGATGAGATAGTCACACTTTTATTAGTTAATTGTATTCTCAACACGCCCCTCTCGTGCGCGCCTGATTTTTTTTCATGGGCCAAGCACGTGAATATTCTTTCTGATGAGTGGTGGTGAGATTCAATCCCACGACCTCTGCCTGCTCTAATACCATGTAGAAGTGCGTGATCATAAGCTTTTAGATGAGACGGCCACACACTTCAACAGGGCATCAAAACAGACATAGATCCTGTGAATAAATCTCACCGCCACCCATATCAAAAAGAATTTCCGACCTAACTTGAGTTGAATCAGCCCCAGACACCAACTTTTTTTTAAAAGAGTTGATCTACTGAGAAAATCTCAGACCTAACTTGAGTTGAATCTGTCACTTGAGCAACAACGGAAGAATCTATTTTTTTTTATCTATTGAGAATAGCTCAAACCGAACCTAGGAGCAACAACTGAAATAAAAAAAAATTGATCTATTAAAAGAATGCTCAAACTTAACTTGAGTTGAATCTATCACTTGAGAAACCAAGGAAAAATCAATAAAAAAAATTGATCTATTGAGAAAAGCTCAAACCTAACAAGACATTCTTTAGTTTTAGTTTGGTGAGAGAATTTCCTGATTCCTAGGTGCCTGTTTATAATTAGTGTAATTTTCTTTCTTTCGAGGTAGTTCAAGTGTTCCTGGGACCACTCTACTCTCTTTGTAAGCATCAGGTCTTTCTTTGGGGTTGGAGGGATGATCACCGGTGATAACATTCTTTAAGGATTCAGAAACCGTCAACCATGAGCAATTTACCACTGAGCTAGGTCTAATAGAGGATTATGGTCTGAGCTAGGTCTTACAGAGAATTATTGTCCTCTAAATCTCTTGGAAAGTCTGTTTGAATGAGCTCCTTCAGGATTTATATCTCAGTTTGGCCTATGACTAGGTCGTTTCTTGAAGTTAAATGTTTCTTATTCTAGAGCTTAACTAATTTGGCTTTGATCCATTACGATCACTTGCATCATTACGATGCTCTCACCTTGCTTTTCATGCATGCTTAATTAATATTTCAGTTTGTGGTTCATTATGTCTGGTTTCTTAATTATGATTTGGACAACCTCAGTAGGCGTTTAATATCTATTTTGTTAACTTACCTTTCAAACTGAATTTTCCTTCCAAGGTGCGGACATCTAAATCTATCTCGAGGAATTTAATAAAGCCAAGTCGCATATATGATGTTTAAAAGTATGCTTTGATTTCCTCATTCAACAATGCATAATCAGGTATTATGATTTTTGCATGGTGTAAGTCAGTGATAATCTATTTTCCCTGTTTCTAATTGACAACAGAAAAGTTTGAGGATCTTTAAGAAGCAGTGAAGTGACAAGAGATATAGGTTAACTTACTGTATAGCTCGTTGTTTTGTCGTAGTTGTCTTTTCCCCTGATTTATGTAGTGATTATCACTTTTTTATATGCACGGTCCTCTTGTCCCATATGTGCACAGCTTTTGTGGTTACTTTCAGATAAAGGATATCTGCATGTTTAGACTGTTCGGAACTACCATTTTCCATGATCAGTTTCCAAAGCAAATCAAACATGATCAACAAGAGTCCCACTACTTTCTCTTATTACTGCAGTAATGCATCTTGGTGCTGGTTGTCTTAGACCTTCTATGAAGCAAAGTTGAAGGGTTATTTTGCCATTATTGCATTTCTTAAAGCAAGGGCAACCGTAAGTAACGGATATACAAAAGAATATGAATTTCCCAACACTAGATTAATCTTCTACTTCCATCAGATTCAATTGTTTTGACATGCCAAACTTATGCAAAGCTTCTTCTTATTGTCAACTGTCCTGACCTGCTAATAAGAAGGCAAATTTATCAGCCTTGCACCCTTAGTAAAAGTCATTAGACAGAGATTGCCTGAGTTTTAACAAAGCACAATATGTCATACTAGTTAACTAAAAACATACTTTCTTGTATTAAATTTTTACTTTTTGGGATCTGCCCGTTCCTACAAACTGCTGAATTTTCGTGGTGTAGTGTAAGCCTTTGCCTTTCTTGTAACCTTTCCATGACCATGAGATCTGGGTATTCAGCCGGTGTCTGTGATTGAAATGATTTATGTGCTATATTTTTGGATCCACAAGTAATCTCATCTCTAGTTCATTACTCCAAATTGCAACATCAATAGCTTAGTTGATTTGTTGGTAACTTAGTGTTTATGCTAAATTTTTCTTCATATTAGGTGTAAGGCTACAAAAAATGGTGCTAGTAGCAGGAAGATGAGCTCAGATACACCAGCAGCACACTGCAAAGAGGAGAAAAGGAAAAAGGTATCATGCATATGTTATCACTCTCTGAAGTTAGATTATAATACTCATTCATGTAGGATGATTCACATTTCCATATGCATCATCTCAAATTCTCAGTCATCTCACTTTAGCATTTAAATTTTTGAGTGTTTTTTTTCCCCCAAGGCCTAGCTCGAGTGGCAAAAGGTGGAGGATTTGTGGCTTAGGTCACAGGTTCAAGCCCCACACCATGCAAAGCGAACCCCAGTATTTAAGTGAAAAAGGATAGAGGGGCGGGCCCATTATCCACCAAGTTTATAAGGCTGTGATTGGTCCAAAGGGCGGGGCACAGACAGATTTCTCAGTTGTCAAAAAAAATGTATTTAGAATTTTTTTACTTTTTGTATTTCTATAAATCCAAAGCTCAAATCATATAAACAACAGTATAGTGTTTTTTGGTGCAATGTCATGTTGCAATTTAAAAGTTCCTAAGGAGCTAGTAGCAGATATGAATCTTAGTTATTACACATGAGATGCATGACCAAGCTAAACATAGTAAAAGCGTTTAAGAAGAATCGTAAATCATGAACATGGTCAATGCGTCTTAATATCATTATGGAAGCATCATAAGAATATTGAAAATAACTTAATTCATTTTGTGGGATATTAGCTTTAACCAACAATAGACCAAGCGAGCTATACATGGTATCCGATGTAACTTTCACATTGAGAAGGGAGAGTCTACTTACCAAGCTAGAACTCTATATCATATCATGTGTTATATGTGGATTCACAAGCAAGGCCAAGGCAATCCTACAGGGGCACATAGTTTGGAACTAGAAGTTGCTACTACAGACCATCCTATTTGAGCCTCCACCTCGAAGTTCTCCGGTGCTAAGTTAAATCCCAACGGAATAATCATTTTCAGAAACATATCATCATCTATGAAAAAACACAATTAAGTTACTAATTCAAGCTAAAAATATCATAGAATAGCTCCTTAAATCTTGAATCAAGTCTAAGTGAGGAAACCTTTCACTAAGCCATGATCCTTATATGTGAGAAATCCTTTCACAATTTCATTGATGCCAATCTTGTAACAACCTAGATCATAAAATAATCCTATTCATAAATCATGCTTAAGTTCATGAAAACATCATTCATAGCTTCATCGCTTCTTCATAAATTCATGTCAATAAGGATTCATAGCCAAAATCATGATCAATGCATGAGTTCACATGAAATTAACTGAAAAACATGTAATCTTGTCTAAATCATCAAAATAAAATCACAATCAATCAATTGAATTCATAGAAATAGAATGCAAGAGGAATTAAATGAAAACCTAATCAATTGAATTGAAATTTGACTTGGAGAATTGAGAAACCACGGGGCTCAATGGGTGAATGAAATCCATTGATAAAGCCCTACATACCTTGATCTTGAAGCCCTAAGCAATTGATGAAGAAAAAAGACTAAAACTTGAAGAACACTAGCTTCTTCTTCCTTGATCTAGCGAGAGAAAACTTGAGTGGAATTGAAGATTGTGGGAGAATGATTTGGGAATGAGTAATTTCAGGGGTAAAATCAATTATAGGACCTAATTTATAGGCAAAACGACGTAGTATAAGAATTAGGGGTATAGGAAAATAACAAAACACCCTTTAAAAAAGCTGCCGGACTAATCCTACTGTTGCGACCTACGGTCCGTAGGAATTTCTACGGATCGTACTGGTCCACCTTACACCAAGTACCGGAGCCTAAAATCTCATCCAACTTTGACAAGTCCTTTGTACGACCCGTAAGACCTCATATGGTCCGTAGACCCAAATTGTAGAACTTAATTTTCACTTCAAAACTTCACCAAGTCTAGAACACTTCTGTGAGACTTTTTACGGTTCGTACTACATTCGACAGACCGTCCTAGTCAATCGTAAAATAGGTTACTGGGCTTGATTTCCAAAAACTCAGCTTGGGTTTCTATGGTTCACTTCTTATGGCCTGTAGGTCAGACTCGTAGACCACTTGCCTCAATTGATTTATGCAAATTTCTCCTATAATTATGTAACACTTCGAATTCAAAAAGATGAAAAATTATAGCTTTTCAGGATCTGGTTCCAGTACCAATAGAGCCACCGACAGTTCGTGGTCTGAGACACGATCCGTAGATAGGCATGTGGTTGGCCAGTCCAAGTTTTCCAAAAATATCAAATTTCAGTACTTACATACGGTTCACCAGGACAGTTCGTTGCCCCATACACGAGTCGTAAGTAGGTTTCGTAGGTGAGTCCTAGACTTAGAGAAATTTTAGAATCAAAAGTTGGGACCCACGACTGAGGTGTATGGTTCGTAGGTTGACCCACAGACTATACATGGGTCCGTTGGGGGTCTAAATCCAGTGGTCTTTGATCTCATCCATGACCGACTAGGTCGGTGCAAGGCCAGAAATTGGAACACATTGATTCCGCTCGTTCCCGTCCTTCGCTTCAGGACGGTCCATGATTTAACCATTGGTGAGGTCGACAATTATTTTTAAGAAGGGCTTTTGGGTCTTTTCCTAATTATTCTGACTCAATACTATGTCGTTTTACCTTCTATTAGAGTCTCTATATAAACGTTTTAACCCCAAAATCTCCTAATTCAATTTATTCTCTCAAATTCCTAAAAGAAGAACAAGTACATCCTCCCAAGTATTTCTCTATCTAGAAGATTGAAGAAGAAGACTAGGGTTTCAAGTCAAGTCTCTAATTTCACCATTGATTGTAAGCTCTTGGCATTAAGGTATGATAGTATTCACCTATGAAGTCCTTTTCTCCATAGGGTTACTAAATTCTCATATTTTCACAAGGTAGAATATCCAATGGAAGTTAGGGTTTTTATTCAATCTTACGGTTCTTTTCAATTACGGTATTATTGATTGATTTATGTCTTTTTATGCATGAATTGAAGAAATTGCATGTTTCCAAGTTGAATCCCCATGAACCCACGTAAAATCCATGTTTTCTAGAATTGTTCATATGATGAAGCTTTTGAATTATGAAAGATGAGTTTATGAAGATGTGCATGTTTTTATCAAATTGATGAAAATGATTTAAGACTTGCTTTGAGATTGAAGCATCAATGTTGTTGTTGTTGTGAAAGAATTTCTCACATTAAGTATTCATAAAGTTGAAAGATCTTCTTACCTAAAATGAATAAAGACTTAAGGAGCTATTCTAATGAAATTTAGCTTGGATTGGTTACTTGATGTGCCCTTCCATGGATAATGAGGCAAGCAACGATTACGCATGGCCTCCAATGATAAGACAAACGAAGATTACCCATGTCTCATGAATAATAAGAAAAGTTAAGATTAATGACTATTCCGTGGGATTTATGGTTAGCACCGAGTGGACAAATGGTGACTACCCATGTCCCATAAACTATGTGCCACCATAGGTTTGTCTAGATAGACATTCGCTAGTGGTTCCACGTAAGCTAGAAGTCTCATGGTTCCTACCTTGACAAGTGAGAACGCCTCTTTTCGATGTTGGGTAGATATCGAATACCATGTTATTAGCTCACATGGTCTTAGATGTCGGTTAAAGGTAAATCTCCCACAATAATGAACTAAGGCCACTTCAAGAAATATCTCACGAATGTTTAAAGATGTTATGCTTGCATTGACAATGTCTTTACGAATTGTGTTTCCTAACTCCTTCATCTTTTGAATAAGCTTGGTCATTGCATGTTATGTCAGGAAAGGTCCTTTTTGCACGATTTTCATACTTTTATCCATTGCTATCATACTTGGTACATATTTTTTCTAACACATACTCTTGTCTACATTGCCTACATTCTTCCAAATGTAGGGTCCTACGCTCCAAATTTGCATCTCCGTGGCTAAGGATCTCTTAGTAGATATTAAACATTTGTGAGTCCTCATGGTCCGAGGACCGAGCCTTTATTTCATTATGTCTTTACTTTTTAGTATTGTATGTGATGTACAAATTACGTCCCGATCACTCTTGATATACTAGATAGCTTTGAGACTATATTAGACTTCCGCTACGTTTTATAAACTCTTATGTTTGAAATTGTCTTTTAAACTCTCTAAATTTTCTATTGTCTTGTATGATGTATGGTAAGTGGCTTGTGTAGGGCCTCTCGGGGTCCTATACGCCATGTCACATCTAGGGCATGTTTTGAGTCGTGACAAACTTGGTATCAGAGCACAAAGTTTAGAAAGGTCCTAGGAAGTCTCATAAGTCACGTCGAATAGAGTCTTGTTCATGAGTGTGAAACGCGCCACATTTATGAATGAGAGGCTACAAGATGTTTAGGAAATTTCACTTCTTTCATTACTTTATAGTCGTGCGATAGATTTTAGCCCTATAATGTTTCTCTCCCAATCCTTATCTGATGCTCTATAGGATATGGCCACTCGAAGGGCATATGCTAGAAGGAATACGAGAGAGAATGTGGAACGAAAAGCTCCTCAAGTTCCGATCGACCCTTTGACCGAACAAATGAGTAATGCGGAGTTTAGGGCTGCTTTTTACGTGTTGGCTTAAGCCATGACAGCTCAAGCCAATATGAAAGTTGTGGTCCCTGTGAACCCAAATGTGGGTACGACGGTAACTAGAGTGAGAGACTTCGCTAGAATGAATCCTTCGGAGTTTCATGGTTCTAAGGTTGAGGAAGACTCTCAAGAGTTCATTAATGAAGTGTATAAGGTGTTGATGATCATGTGAGTGACGCCGGTGGAAAAGACGGAATTGACCGCTTATCAACTGAAGGGTGTTCCTCAAATATGGTTCAACCAAGGGAAAGAAGAGAGGGCAGAAGATGCGGGTCCTATTGATTGGGAAATGTTTAAGGTTTCTTTCATTGATAGGTTCTTCCTCATTGAGATAAGAGAGACGAAGGTTCTTGAGTTTATCAACCTTCGTCAAGGAAGTATGAGTGTGAAAGAATATGCTTTGAAATTCACACAATTGTCTCGATATGCTCCTACTATGATTGTCAATCCTAGGGCAAGAATGAGTAAGTTTGTTTCGGGTGTATCCGAAATGGTGGTTAAGGAATGTCGTATCGCTATGCTTATCAATGATATGGACATTTCTCGGCTCATGGTTCATGCTCAACAAATTGAAGAGGAGAAACTCAAGGAAAGGTTTAGGGAGGTTAAAAGGGCCAAGACAGGTGATGGTGACTTTTCACATCCAAGGTTTGAGAGACATGGTCATTCTAAGTTCCGACAATGGTTTTCTGGTCAAGGGTCTCTAATAGAAGGTAAAACGACATAGTATTGGGTTAAAATAATTAGGAGAAGACCCAAAAGTCCTTCTTAAAAATAAATGCCAACCTCACTAACAGCCAAACCTATAGTCTGTTGGTTAGACCACAGACCGTCCTGGTCGATCTTAGGTGAGATTCGAGACCACTGGATTTGGACCCCCAACGACGAACCCACGTACGGTTCGTGGGTCAACCTATGAACCGTACACCTCAGTCGTGGGTCCAAACTTTTGGTTCTAAAATTTCTCTAAGTTTGGGACTCACCTACAGACCTACTTACGACTCGTGCATGGGACAACAAACCATCCCGGTAAAGCGTATGTAAGTACTGAAATTTGATATTTATTGAAAACTTAGACTGGCCAACCACGGGCCTACCTACGAACTGTGTGTCAGACCACGAACCGTCAGTGACTTCGTTGGTACTGGCACCAGGTCTTGAAAAGTTGCAATTTCTTATCTTTTTTAATCTTAGGTGTTACATTATCTCCCCCTTAGGAATATTTGTCCTCGAATGAGATTCAAGACATCATAAGGAGGGTAGGAACTTAACCTAACAACCCAACATGAATGCAATCATATAAATGCACAAATCCGAGGTGGAAATATCAACTTCAAGCTAAAGTATGTTCAAAACATCATCCCATGAAGTCTATATGCAGCTCATATTCAAATGCACATAAACATGAAGAAATCAATCAAGTTAACTTATTTTCTCAAAATTTAAGCTTTTCATGAACATGCATAAATGAGGAAATCGTGGGTGCATCTAAGACACATGACACCAAAGAGTAAACCATGAAGAACTAAATAACTCAAGCTAGGGTAGGGACAGAAGGAAAGAGATGAGGATAACGAGACATCATATCGACCTCGGCCTCCCAAGTAGCACCCTCAACTAACTGATTCTTCCAAAGAACCTTTACGGAAGCAACTTCTTTGTTTCTCAACTTCTTAACTTGTCGGTATAAAATCTCAACCGGAACTTCATCATAAGAAAGATTCTCCTTAACTCCCAAACCTTCTAAGAGAACTATAGATGTCAGATCTTCAACACATTAAGGATACATGAAAAAATGGATGCACTGATGCCAAATCATTAGTTAAATCAAGTTCATTAGCAACTTTGTCAATGTGCTTCAAAATCTGATATGGGCCCACATATTGGGGACGAAGCTTCCCTTTCTTCCCAAATCTCATTACTATGGGTGAGATATTCAAGTAGACTCAATCATCTATATCAAAATAAAAAACTCTCCTTCTAACATTGGCATAGGACTTTTGTCGACTTTGAGTCGTTTTCAATTTCTCTATAAGCCAAATTTTCTCCATAACTTCATGTACCAATTCAGGACCTATCCAAGCAACTTCACCCACTTAATACCAACCTATAGGAGATCTACACCTCCTACCATATAGAGCTTTAAATGGAGCCATTCCAATGCTTGAGTGATAAATATTATTATACGCAAATTCAATCAAAGACAAATGATCATCCCAATACATATGCTCTCAATATATCCTTCACTGTTTGGATGGTACGTTCTGTCTGCCCATCGGCTTGTGGATGAAATGTCATAGTAAGCTTAGCACGAGTACCATGACCTTTTTGGAAAAAATTTCAAAACTGAGAAGTGAATTGGGTACCACGATCGATCGAAAATACTGGATAAGGGAACTCCATGCAACCAAATCATTTCCCTCAATACTCACACCATTTTTTAACAACTATTTCCGCATTTACAAGCCTTTTTTGAAGAATCTCCCAAATTCCCTGATTTTTCATGTGTATTCGCCCATGAATCTGGCTCCCAGAGAACCCGAAATTGTTTTCTCAAAAAACTTTATGAGACCTCTGTAATGAGTTGGGGAATCTTCACGTATACTCACACCAATTTTTAACGTCCATTTCTGCATTTACAAGCCCTTTTTTAAGAATCACCCAAATTTTCTAATTTTTCGTGTGTTAAATTAGCCCATGAATCTGGCGCTCGGAGCACCCGAATTATTTTTCTCAAAAAACTTTATGAGGATCTCTGTAATGAGTTGGGGAACCTTCACGTATACTCACACCATTTTTAACGTTCATTTCCGCATTAACAAGTCTTTTTTTAAGAATCTTCTAAATTTCCTATTTTTTTGCGTGTACTATCCGAAGGATCTGGCGCCCGAAGCACCCACAAGTTTTTTCTCAAAAACATTATGAGGACCTCCGTAATGAATTGGCCAACCTTCACGTATACTCACACCATTTTTAACGTCATTTCCGCATTTACAAACCCATTTTTAAGAATCATCCAAATTTCCTGATTTTCCGTGTGTACTAGCCTATGAATCAGGCGCCCGGAGCACCCAAAATGGTTTAATCAAAAAATTTATGAGGACCTCCGTAATGAGTTGGGAACCTTCATGTATACTCACACCATTTTTTAACACCCATTTTAGCATTTACAAGCCTTTTTTTAAGAATTACCCAAATTTTCTGATTTTTCGTGTGTATTAGCCCATGGATTTGGAGCCCGGATCACCCGATTTTTTTCTCAATTAACTTTATGAAGACCTCCGTAATGAGTTAAGGAACCTTCACGTATACTTACACTATTTTTAACGCCCATTTCCGTATTTACAAACCATTTTTTAAGAATCACTCAAATTTCCTGATTTTTCGTGCATACTAGCCCATGGATCTGGCGCCAGAAGCATCCGAAATGTTTTTCTCAAAAAACTTTATAACGACCTTCGTAATGAGCTAGTGAACCATCACGTACTCACACCATTTTTTAACGCCCATTTTCACATTTACATCACCTTTTTTAAGAATCGCCGAAATTTTCTAAGTTTTCGTGTTTATTTGCCTTATGGATCTGCCACCCAGAGCACCCAAAAATTTTTTCTCAAAAAACTTTATGAGGACCTCTGTAATGAGTTGGGGAACCTTCAGGTATACTCACACCATTTTTAACGAACATTTTCGCATTTACAATCCCATTTTTAAAATTTGTCTAAATTTCTCGATTTAGCCTATGGATCTGGCGCTTGGAGTAGCCGAATTTATTTTTCTCAAAAAAATTTATGAGGACCTACGTAATGAGTTGGTGAACCTTAACATATATTCACACCATTTTTTAAACATTCATTTCCGCATTTATAGGCTTTTTTTAAATAATCACCTGAATTCCTTGATTTTTCGTGTGTATTTCCCATGGATCTGGCGCCCAGAGCACCCGAAACTTTTTTTCTCAAAAAACTTTATTTGGACATTTGTAATGAGTTGGGAAATCTTCACGTATACTCATACCAATTTTTTGACATCCATTTCCGCATTTACAAGCCTTTTTTTAAGAATCGCCCGAATTCTCTGATTTTTCGTGTGTATTACCCCATGGATTTGGCACCCGAAGAACCCAAAATTATTTTCTCAAATTTTTTTTATGAGGACCTCTATAATGAGTTGGGGAACCTTCACATATACTAATACCATTTTTTAACGCTCATTTTTGGATTTAGAAGCCCGTTTTAAACAATCTCCCGAATTCCCTGATTTTTTTATATGTAATGCCCATTGATCTGGCGCCCGAAGCATCCATAATTTTTTTTCTCAAAAAATTTTATAAGGACCTCCGTAATGAGTTGGGGAATCTTCACGTATACTCATACTATTTTTCTAACACTTATTTTTGTATTTACAATCCCTTTTTCAAGTATCACCCAAATTTTCCAATTTTTCGTTTGTATTAGACTATGGATCTGGCGCTCGGAGCACCCGGAATTTTTTCTAAAAAAAAATTATGAGGGCCTCCGTAGTGAGTTGGAGAACCTTCACATATACTCACAACATTTTTTAACGCCTATTTCTGCATTTAAAAGCAATTTTTAAGAATCGTTCGAATTTCCCGTTTTCCATGTTTACTATGGATCCGGCGCCCGAGCACCTTAATTTTTTTTCTCAAAAAAAATTATGAGGAACTCTGTAATGAGTGGAGAATCTTCACATATACTCACATAAATTTTTAACGCTCATTTTCGCATTTACAAGTCCTTTTTTAAGAACAGTCCAATTTTTTTTATTTTTCGTGTGTATTAGCCCGTTGATCTGGCGCCCAGAGCACCCAATTTTTTTTTCTCAAAAAACATTATGAATACCTCTGTAATGAGTTGGCGAACCTTTATGTCTACTCAAACCATTGTTTTAACGTTCATTTTCACATTTTACAAACATTTTTTTATGAATCGCCCAAATTTCTTGATTTTTCGTGTGTTAACCTATTGATCTGACGTCCAGAGCACCCGCAATTTTTTTTTTCAAAAAACTTTATGAGGACCTTCATAATGAGTTGGGGAACCTTCACGTATAGTCACACCATTTTTAAACGCTCATTTTCGCATTTACAAGCCCTTAGTTAAGAATAGCCCAAATTTCCCGATTTTTGTGTGTATTAGCCCATGGATCTATCGTCCGGAGGACCCAAAAAAAATTCTCAAAAAACTTTATAAGGACCTCCATCATAAGTTGGGAAACATTCATGTATACTCACACATTTTTTTAAAAGTCCATTTTCGCATTTACAATCCTTTTTTATGAATCACCCAATTTTCTCGATTTTTCGAGTGTATTATCCGATGGATCTGGTACTGTGAGAACACGGAATTTTTTTTTCAAAAAACTTTATGAGGACCTCCGTAATGATTAGGGGAACCTTCACTTATACTCACACCATTTTCTTAACCCCCATTTCCACATTTACAATCCCTTTTTTAAAAATCGTCCAAATTCCCTTAGTTTCCGTGTGTATTTGCCCATGGGTTTGGCGCTCGGAGAACCCAAAATATTTTTCTCAAAAAACTTTATGAGGACCTCTGTAATGAGTTGGGGAACTTCACGTATACTCACACTATTTTTTAATGATCATTTTCGCATTTACAAGCCCATTTTTAAGAATCGTCCAAATTCCTCGATTTTTCATTTGTATTAGCCCATAGATCTGGCACCCGGAGCACGCGAAATTTTTTTCTCAAAAATCTTTATGAGGACCTCCGTGATGAGTTAGGGAACCTTCACGTATACTCACGCCATTTTTTAACACTCATTTCCGCATTTACAAGCCCTTTCTAAAGAATTGCCCAAATTCCCCAATTTTTTTGTGTGTATTAGCCCATTGATATGGCTCTCAGAGCACCCGAAATTATTTTATCAAAACACTTTATGAGTACTACCGTAATGAGTTGGAGAATCTTCGCGTATAGTCACAATATTTTTTAAAGCCCATTTTCGCATTTACAAACCCTTTTTTAAGAATCGCTCAAATTCTCCAATTTTTCGTGCGTATTAACCCATGGATTTGGCGCCCGGAGCACCGGAAATTTTTACCTCAAATAATTTTGTGAGGACCTCCGTAATGAGTTGAAGAATCTTCACGTATACTCTCACCATTTTTTTAATGCCCATTTCTGCATTTACAAGCCATTTTTTACGAATCGTTTAATTCCCTAATTTTTCGTGTGTATTAAGCCATTGATCTGGCGCACGGAGCACTAGAAATTTTTATCTCAAATAACGTTATGAGGACCTCCGTAATGAGTTGAAAAACCTACATGTATACTCACACCATTTTTAATGCCTATTTCTGCATTTACAAGCCATTTTTTAAGAATTGTTGAATTTCCTGATTTTTCATGTATATTAAGCAATTGATCTGGCGCACGGACCACCCAAAACTTTTTTCTCAAAAAACTTTATGAGGACCTCTGTAATGAGTTGGGGAACCTTCACATATTCTTTCACCATTTTTTAACCCCCATTTCCACATTTACAGGCCATTTTTAAGAATCTCCCAAATTTCCTTATTTTTCATGTGAATTAGCCCATGGATCTGAGTGCGGAGAAACCAAAAAAAAATTTCAAAAAACTTTATGAGAACCTCTGTAATGAGTTGTGGAACCTTCACGTATACTTACACCTTTTTTTAACACTCATTTCCACATTTACAAGCTCTTATTTTGTGAATCGCCAAAATTTCCTAATTTTTTGTGTGTATAATCCCCACGGATTTGGCGGTCGTAGAACCAGAAATTTTTTTCTCAAAAAAATTAATGAGGACCTCTCTAATGAGTTGGGGAACCATCACATATACTCATACCATTTTTTTAACGCACATCTCCCCATTTACAAGCTCGATTTTAAGAATCGCCCAAAATTCATAATTTTTTGTGTGTATTAGTCCATGGATGTAGCGCCCGGAGTACAAAAAAAATTTCCAAAAAACTATATAAGGACCTCTGTATTTAGTTAGGGAAGCTTCACGTATACTCACATCATTTTTAACGCCCATTTCTGCATTTACAAGTTCTTCGTTATGAGTAGCCCAAATTCCCTGATTTTTCGTGTCTATTAGCCCATAGATCTGCCACCTGAAACACTCGAAATTGTTTTTCTCAAAAAAATTTATGAGCACTTCCAAAATGAGTTGAGGAACCTTCACGTATACTAACACCAATTTTTTAATGACTATTTCCGCATTTTGTAACACCCCGTAAAATATAGTAAGACCTAGCTAAGGCTTGACTAAATCTAATAGGTTGAACTAGAGCCTCACATGTTAGTTTATAGTTGGAGACTTGTCTAAATGATGGATAATGGCTTTTGAAGTTAGTTTGGTAATTTTAGAGGTCAAACGTCAAGAAACGATCATAACTCTCGGAAACTAGTAAGTTGAACTAGTGAGATGAACTAGTGTGTTGTAGGGTCTTGTAGTGGACTTTTGGAGTGTTGTATGAGGGTTAAAATGAAGATAAATGTCCCATATACTTAGATGGACATAAATAGGGGTTAAACGTCCGGGTACGACCCCTCAAGGAACACCCTAGGGGTCCTTGAGGAGGACCCCAACTTTGGCCAAAAGCTGACAAGTGACGCCCCTTAAGTCAAACAGCGCTCCGTAAGTTTTCTCCATAGGTTAGGACTTAGTCTAGGGAGCCTTAGCTCCCATGACCAAGTCTCAGACCCAAACAACGAAGGCACAGAACAGCCCGTCACTCCACCTACGATCCGTAGGTGGAGGTCTCGTAGGTCTGCCCAGTTTTCAGCTTTTAGTTTTTAAGTTAGTGTTTAGGGGTTAGTTTATTAATTAGTTTAGGGGTTAGGAGGTGCGATTAGTTAGTTAATTTACCTCATATAAATAGTTAATAGACTCTAAACTAATCACTTTTTTCCATTCATCTTAAGACCCCAAATTATTCCCCAAGAAATCCTCTCTCTAGAAGAAGAAGAAATAGAAGAAGAAGGCAAGTTGGGGCAACAGCTTAGGGCGATTTTCACAATTGATTCAAGCTTTGTTTGGGGCTTTAATTGAAGGTATGTGAAGCTTATTCATCCATGGATCCTTCCACCCATGGAGCCCCCATAGATTCCCCCAATTGTGAACTCAAAAACCCAATTCTAGCTAGGGTTGTGATTGCATTGTGGGTAGGGCTTGGGTGTGATTCCAATTTAGTGAATATCACCCAATATTGATTGATGATAATGTGATTTCTATGATGAACCCTAATCTAAATTGGTGAATGTGATCTTTGTGGGTTTATGCCATTAGAGACAAAGTTGAAGGTTCATATGTGATCTTCCTAATTCAATGTTGTGTGTTGTAATTAATCAAAGTTAGGATCATCTAATCATGAATTGAACTAGATTATATTGTTTATGGTTGATCTTGACTATTAAAGATAGAATTTAACCTTTAGGATCAATTAAGACTAGAATCACCTAGTAATGAAAGATTTGATCAAATTACCTTGAAATCTAGGTATAAAGAAGAGATGAAGAAGGAAACCTTGATAGTAGGGTTTGTGATCATGATAGTTAGGGCTTTAGGGTGAGGCTAATGTGATTACCTAGTAATGCTAAGGCTTTGAGAGTAAAGTCTAAAAGAGAATAGAAGTTTAATAGGTTGAATTGTGATGAAAGGCCTATACTCACTTAACTTACCTTATGAATGTTTGATAGATGAAATTGTCACTTGAGCATGGATGGGTTGTCAAGGACATCCTTCCATGAGAGATAAGTGTTAACAAAAGTCTTAACAAGTAAGCCTTGGGGTGTATGCTTGGATCCAAGTGGATATTGACAATGAGATGGAGTGTCACACAAGATAGAGTCCGGACTCCAAGAAAAAGGAAGAGCCACACCTAGTTGATGTGAGGACTATCCAAGTTAAAGGGGGAACTCTTACGTAGTAAAGTGTGGGTTTTCCCAAATTTAAGTCTCATGAGATAGGATCCTTCACATAGTTGAGTTAAGGTTCCTAGAAGCAATCTCCATATCCAATGAACTAATACATGCTTGAGAAGCATCTCATAGTGTTTAAAGCATAATTAACTACAACTTACTTAATGAAGTAACGCATAGTGTTCAAGGTATAAATGGAGTTAGACATGCTTAAGTAAGTATCTCATAGTATCCATTCTAGTAATGAACGTAGACATACTTAAAATAGTATCTCATAGGGTTCAAGTTATTAATGAACTAAGATGTGCTTAAGAGAGTACCGCATAGTGTTCGAAAGTTAAAGAGAGGAACTAGGTTCCAAACAAAGAAGTGCTAGCATGAGGACGTAAAGGTAGTACTTAGCTTGTATAGTATTATGGGGTGCTATGCATACATTGCACAAGTACGACTTAGGGTCATTAAAGAGAAGTAGTGAGATAGGATTGTGCTAGAGTTGCCTTTCCTAGTTATAGTCGACTAAAGGTGAGAGATTCCTTAGTTAAGAGAGTGGAGTTAAAACGGAGGCCAAAGTAGGGTGAATATGACTAGGATGACTTCAAGGCTATGCTTAGTGTGTAGGGTAGCATGGGATGCCTTTCATGCATTGCACAAGTGTGTCTTGGGGTTACCTAGAAGTATGGTACCCTTATGGCATAGAGAAGTTTTAGAGTGGACCATGTATATAGACTATGTTAAGATGACATGAAAGCCTAGGTCTTGAATATGAAGGTGGACTATGCCCAAGAATGACCAAAGAGAGGTACTTAGCTTGGATGGTAGTATGGGATGTTATCCTTGCATTGCACAAGTATACTTGGAGGTGGCTTGTGAAGTAGTTCTCTTGTATTATAAAAGACTTAGGGTTGAGGTGTGTAACCTTGTAGGTCTAAGTAGAGACCTTTTCGTGAATATGATGTTCTCTTGTGCTCATTTACTATGTCTTAGGTTGACTTGTATTATATAATGCTTATGTTGGAGATTTATGCTTATGTTTATATTATTATCTCTTATGCTTATGTCTTATGTTGACTAACCATTTGGAGATGCTTTTACGATGTTGTGCTAGCTTTCATACTTGGTACATTTTGTACTAACGCATATTGCCTACATTCTAATCAACTGTAGGGTTAAGAAGATTGAGTTGCTTTCAAAGGCTAAGTTTCTAAGGTGCAAGAAGAGTTGAAGATCTTGGTGAGTCCTCATAGCTTCGAGGACGAAACCCATTTTATCTTTATGTCTTTTATTTTCATGTTAAGACTATTGTATGGGTTGTGTCCAAGAGTTTATTCTAAAAGTTGTATTAGATGGTTTGAGACAAAGTCTAGAAAGTCTTCTGTTTGCTTTTATGCGAAATGATTCGATTGTAAAAGTTTTAAATTCTTCCATAATTTTTATTATCTTATGTTAAGAATGTGCTAAGGGCTTGTATGCGACCCCTTTCGGGGTTAACTACGCCATGTTGCAACTAGAGGGTGCTCTCGGGTCGTGACACATTTACAAGTCCTTTTTTAAAAATCGCCCAAATTCCCCGATTTTTCGTGTGTATTAGCCCATGAATCTGTCACCCATAGCACCCGAAATTTTTTTCTCAAAAAAATTTATGAGGACCTTGGTACAAAGTTATGGAACTTCACGTATACTCACACAATTTTTTTAACACTCATTTCCGCATTTACAAGCCCTATTTTAAGAATCGCCCAAATTTTCTGATTTTTCTTGGGTATTAGCCCATAGAACTTTCATCCAGGGTACCCGAAATGTTTTTATCAAAAAATATTATGAGGACCTCCGTAATGAGTTTAGTAACCTTCATGTATACTCATATTTTTTTTAACGCTCGTTTCCACATTTACAAGCTCTTTTTTAAGAATCTCCCAAATTTCTCGATTTTTTGTATGCATTAGCCTTTGGATTTGGCCCCCGGAGCATCCAAAAAATTTTTGTCAAAAAACATTATAAGAACCTCCATAATGAGTTAGGGAACCTTAACATATACTCACACCATTTTTCAACGCCCATTTCCGCATTTACAAGCTATTTTTTATAAATCATCCAAATTCTGTTGTTTTTCGTATGTATTAGCCTATGGATCTGGCGCCCGGAAGACCCGCAATGTTTTTCTCAAAAAACTTTATGAGGACCTCCGTAATAAGTTGGGGAACCTTCACGTATACTCACTATTTTTTAACACCCATTTCCGCATTTACAAGCCTTTTTATAAGAATCGCCCAAATTTTCTAATTTTTCGTGTGTATTAGCCGATAGATTTGGTGTCTGGAGCACCTGAAATGTTTTACTCAAAAAACTTTATGAGGACCTCCGTAATGAGTTGGGGAACCTTCACGTATACTCACAGTATTTTTTAATGCCCATTTCCGCATTTACAAGTCTTTTTTTAAGAATCGCCCAAATTTCCCAATTTTTCGTGTGTATTAGGCCAAGGATCTAGCGCCCAGAGCACCCCAACAAATTTTCTCAAAAAAGTTTATGAGGACCTCGGGATTAAGTTGGGGAACCTTCAGGTATACTGGCACCACTTATTTATAGCTCATTTCCTCATTTACAAGCCTTTTTTTAAGAATCACTCAACTTTCTCGATTTTTCGTGCGTATTAGCCCATGGATGTGGCATCCAGAGCACCCGGAACTTTTTCTCAAAAAACATTATGAAGACCTCTGTAATGAGTAAGGGAACAATCACATATAGTCACACTATTTTTTAATACCCATTTCCGCATTTACAAGCCATTTTTTAAAAATGGCCCAAATTTCCCAATTTTCGTGCGTATTTTCCCATGGGTCTGATGCTAGGAGCAATCGAAAAAAATTTCTCAAAAAACTTCATGATGACCTCCATAATGAGTTGGGAACCTTCACGTATACTCACACCATTTTTTAATCCCCATTTCCGCATTTACATGCCATTTTTTAAAATTTCCCAAATTTCCCAATTTTTCGAGTGTAGTAGCCCATGGATTTGCGCCCAGAGCACCCGAATTTTTTTATCAAAAAATTTTATGAGGACCTCCGTAATAAGTTGGAGAACCCTCACGTATACTCACACCATTTTTTAAAGTCCATTTCCGCATTTACAAACCCTTTTTCAAAAATCGCCCAACTTCCCCAATTTTTCGTGCGTATTAGCCCATGGATCTGGCACCCAGAGCACACAAAAAAATTTCTCAAAAATTTTTATGAGGACCTCTGTAATGAGTAAGGGAACATTCACGTATACTCACACTATTTTTTTTAATGCTTATTTTCGCATTTACAAGCCATTTTATAAGAATCCCCCAAATTTCACAAATTTCCCAATTTTTCGCGTGTATTAGCCCATGGGTCTGGCGCTCGGAGCACCTCAAACTTTTTTGTCAAAAAACTTTATGAGGACCTTTATAATGTGTTAGGGAACCTTCACGTATAATCACATCTTTTTTTAAGGCTCGTTTCCACATTTACAACTCCTTATTAAAAAATATCCCAAATTCCTCGATTTAGCCCATGGATAAGGCACCCGAAGCATTCAAAAAAAATTTCTCAAAAAATTTTATGAGGACCTCCATAATGAATTGGGGAACATTCACATATACTCATACCATTTTTTAACTCCCATTTCCGCATTTACAAGCCGTGTTTTATGAATCGCCCAAATTCCCCAATTTTTCGGGTGAATTACCCCATGGATTTGACCTGGACCACCCGAAATATTTTTCTCATAAAACTTAATGAATACCTCTGTAATAAGTTAGAGAACCTTCAAGTATACTCACACTATTTTTTAACGCCCATTTCCGCATTTACAAGCCATTTTTTAAGAATCTCCCAAATTCTCTTATTTTTCATGTGTATTAAGCCATTGATCTGGCTCCATGAGCACCCGAAAGTTTTTTTAAAAAAATTTTATGATGACCTCCGTAATGAGTTGGGGAACCTTCAAGTATACTCACACCATTTTTAACGTTCATTTTCGCATTTACAAGCCTTTTTTTAAGAATCGCCCTAATTTCCTGATTTTTTGTGTATATTAGGCCATGGATCTGGCGTTCGGAGCCCCCGAAATGTTTTTTCTCAAAAAAATTTATGAGAACCTCCGTAATGAGTTGGGGAACCTTCACGTATACTCACACCATATTTTTAAAGTCCATTTCCACATTTATAATCCTTTTTTTAAGAATCACTCAAATTTCCCAATTTTTTGTGTGTATTAGCCCATGAATCTGGCGCCCGTAGCACCCAAAAACCTTTTCTCAAAACAATTTATGAGGACCTTTGTACAGAGTTAGGGACCATCACGTAAACTCACACAATTTTTTTAACCCCCATTTTTGCATTTATAAGCCCTATTTTAAGAATCGACCAAATTCCCCGATTTTTCTTATGTATTATCCCATTGATTTGTCGCCTAGAGCATCCAAAAAAAATTTCTCAGAAAACTTTATGAGGACCACTGTATTGAGTTGGGGAACCTACACATATACTCACACTATTTTTTAACGGTCATTTCCGCATTTACAAGCCCTTTTTTAATAATCGCCCTAATTTTCCGATTTTTCATGTGTATTAAACCATGGATCTGGCGCCTGTAACACCCAAAAAAAAATTCTTAAAATTTTTTATGAGGAGCTTTGTACTGAGTTGGGGATCCTTCACTTATACTTACACCACTTTTTAACGCTCATTTTCGCATTAACAAGCCCCTTTTGAAGAAACATCCAAATTCCCCGAATTTTTATGTGTATTAGCTCATGATCTAGCGCCCGGAGAATCCAAAGAAAAATTCTCAAAAAACTTTATGAGAACCTCCGTAATGAGTTGGGGAATCTTCACGTATACACACAACATTTGTTTAATTCCCATTTTCTTATTTACAAGCCTATTTTTAAGAATGATTGCAATTCTCAATTTTTCGTATCTATTAGCCCATGGATATGGCGCTCGGAGAACCCAAATTTTTTTTCTCAATAAACTTTATAAGGACCTCCGTAATGGATTGGGGAACTTTCACATATACTCACACCATTTTTTAATGCTCATTTCCGCATTTACAATCCTTTTTTTAAGAATCGCCCAAATTCTACTACTTTTCGTGTGTATTTTCTCATGGATCTGGCGCCCAAAGCACCCAAAAACTTTTCTGAAAAAACTTTATAAAGACCTCCGTAATGAGTTGGGAAACCTTTACCTATATTCACACCATTTGTTAACGCCCACTTTCTCATTTCAAGCCCTTTATTAAGAATCGCCCAAATTTCCAATTTTTCGTGTGTTCCCCATGAATTTGGCGTTCGGAGCATCAAAAAAATTTTCTCAAAAAACTTTATGAGTACCTCCAAAATGAGTTGGGGAACCTTCACATATACTCACACTATTTTTAACGATCATTTCCGCATTTACAATTCCTTTTTTAAGAATTACAAAATTCCATGATTTTTTGTGTGTATTAGCTCATTGATCTCGCGCCCATTTGCGGATTTGCAAGCCCTTTTTAAGAATCGCCGAAATTTTCTGATTTTTTGTGTGTATTAGCACATGGATCTGGCGCCCGAAGCACCAGAAACTTTTTTCTCAAAAAAATTTTATGAGGACCTGCGTAATGAGTTGGGAAACTTTTACGTATACTCAGAGCATTTTTTAACACCCATTTCCGCACATACAATCCCTCTTTTAAGAATCGCCCAAATTTCTTAATTTTTCATGTGTATTAGCCCATTGATCTTGTAATGACTTGGTCATTTCTGTGTCTTGACCTCTGTGTATCGTTTAGAGCGTTCATGCAGCGACCCCAAGTCATTTATGACTTGCTGGGACTGACAGTTTGGTCACCTGGTCGTTCATTTGGTTTTGGTGCGAGTTTTTGTGTTTTGGAGCTTATGAACCTTGAACGATTATTTTTGATCAAAAGTTCAAGAATATGACATCGGAATCCAATTCTGACGATTCCATCGGCTCCGGAAGGGTTATTTTAGGCTAGTAGCTTAATCGACATGACTCCCGAAGTTTTCAGTGTAAGTCGGTGCGATTAGGCGTTTTAACTTTAGTCAACATTCTGAGTAAACGCGCTCGGATGAGAATTCCGTCAGCGCGGTTAGCTTCGGAATGTCATGTTTGGTCTAGATTGACCTTTCTTTTGTGTCTCAAAGTTTTCGATTATTTTCTGAGCTCTTTTGTGGTTTTTGACTTAAAATGGCATTTGGGTGTGGGACCCATTTTTTGTCAAGATGACCTCGTATGGAAATTTTGACTATGTCATTGAGTCCGAAATATCAAATTTGGTATGTTTGCATATTTCGTTTGCGTGCACGGGGTTCCGAACGAGTTCGGAGCACCCTATCGGAGGTTTTAATTTTGGAAAAAAATTGCAGAAAATCTGTTTTATAATGCAGATATATTAGCAAACATTCCCAAACCTTAAACCCTCATAACTCTCTCATTTCAAGTCCAAATTCAGTGATTCAAAGGTTCATCTACTGAGGTTTTTCACAAGGAACGCGTTGGTGTGCTCGAATAGTGATTTGGGGTCCCCGTTTGAGGTCATTTTCATAAAACACCTGCTGCCACTACCCCTTTTTGTGAGCTTGATTTTGGAAAATTTTGAGACTTGTTTTCTCAGCCATTTTAGGTCCGATTTCAGTAACTTTTGAGGCTATCTTGAGTGATTTTTCGAGGAGAACGTCGTGGTGCTGTCGCATTTCACTATAGACCTCCAGTTTCTGGTAAATATACAAATTCAACTGCTGTCCGATTTCTAGTTCTTGAGAAAATTTGGGTTTTGGTTGCATGTTTATATTGTATTGTTCCCGAGCCCCGAATTGTGTCCCATTTTGGAACATGAGCTAGGGGAAACTGGTTAGGACCCACTTTTGGAGTTAATTCTGGAATTTTCAGCGTGGGTCCCACTTTCCCCGTTTTGACACCGAAATTGGTCCGACTCCGTTTGTTGTATTTTGGTGTCTAAACGATCGTAATAACGTTGTGAATCTATTTTTGATAGCGAGGCAGCGTTTCGAGACCGTTCGGAAAGTGAAAGCTCCGAAAAAGTGATTTTGGAGCGCGTGTGATCGACCTACAGGTAGGCTACGGTTTCCCTCTCTTAGATTGAGCTTGAGAGTGTGAATGCATGTTGATTAGTTCGGATTTGGGTTGGTAGTTATTGGATCATACATAGGTGTTTAGAAATCATGTTTTCGGCCTATTTCAAGAATTATCGGGAAACTGTGAGCATGCTTTGTGTTATTAATTGACCATCCTCGCTATGTGAAGTGCTTGCATGCTTAATTATTGTTTATTTGAAACATGTTGGACCTTAGTTTAGGTTTGACTAGGATTTACCTTAGAAATATATTATTCGGATCCGATAGGCCTTAGTTTTTCCCCGACGTCGCTCGGCCGACTTAAATCCCTGTAGAATGGTGTAGCAGACTTGAGTCTAATAGTTTGGGCCTTAGATAGGCGATACGCTTGCTCCGACTTTAGTTATCCTTATTTTTCCCGATTTACGACTTCACGAGTTATATCAGCGACGCTTATTCTGCTTCGCGATTTGAATTTGATTTTTGATTCGGTTTCAAGGACTTACATTGATTGGCTACGTATGGACAGCGTTCCACGGAAATTTATGAGCCTGAATCGATTAGGACTCTTTCAGCAGCTACATTGGCACCTTTATAGAGTATCTGGTTTAAGGTCCGGCCTCTATTGCCAAGATACTTATATGGAGCATCCGGTTTAAGGTCCGGCCTCTATTTCCAAGATACTTATAGAGCATCCGATTACAGTTCCGGCCTCAGATACTTGATACTTCTGATTGGTTACTTGGGTACTTCTGGTGAGCATCCGGTTCGAGGTTCGGCCTCCATACTGTCAGATTCTACTAATTAGGGTTGAGGTTCTAATATAATGTACTCCGTTCTTGGGTTCTTATATGCAATTCTCTTTAGTTATTGTTATTTTGTGTACTCGTCGGGCTTATGGGGGTCCGTTCGGGTTTTATTTAACTTGTGCATGAGTGTACCTTCTGGGCTTATGGGGTCCAGTTAGGTGTAGTTAGTTATAGATTACTTTAGTTAGTTCTTTGTACACTCGTGTGCATTCCATTGTTACTTAGATTTCCGCTCTTGACCTCTGTTTGTGTTATTCCTTCTTTTCATATTGCCTTTACTTTTCAAGTTCAGTCGGTCTATGATGCCTACTGGGTACCTGCTGTTTTAGTACTCATGCTACGCTCTGCATCTGTTTCGTGATGCAGGTTCGAGCACCAGTGGCCAGCGTTGCTCCAGTTTGGAGTAGTCTGATCCGGAGATGGGGGTGAGCACACGGCGTTTTGTACTATTTCAGTCTCCATCCGTGTATATAGACTTGTCTTTTACCTTTCGAGACAGTCTAGTCTATGTGGTCCATTTTTAGGACCTGTACTCATTTTGTTAGTAGCTCTGTACTAGTGACTTCCAGGTTCTGGGAGGGATCTTTATTTGTATATATGTTTTGGTTTGTTTCCGCCTGTTTATATTGTTATCTTAAATTTTGTCTACTTTTTGTTTAGTTTCTGCCCTCAGACCCATTACTTGTTGTTCCGGGTTACGGGTTGGCTTACCTATTGGTGGGTTATAGTAGGTGTCATCATGACTTGAGGAATTGGGTCGTGACAGATCTGGCGCCCGAAGCACCAAAAAAAAATTTCTCAAAAAACTTTATAAGGACCTCCGTAATGAGTTGGGGAACTTTCATGTCTATTCACACCATATTTGAAAGCTCATTTCCACATTTACAAACTCTTTTTAAGAATCACCCAAATGCCCCGATTTTTCGTGTGTAATAGCCCATGGATTTGGTGCCCAGAGCACACGAAATATTTTTCTCAAAAAACTTGATGAGGAACTCCGTAATGAGTTGGAGAACAACCACTTAAACTCACAAAAAAAATTAACGCCTATTTCCACATTTACAAGCCCTTCTTAAGAAATTACACAAATTTCTCAAATTTTCGTGTATATTAGCCCATAGATCATAAGCCTTGGACCACCCAACATTTTTTTTTGAAAAAACTTTCGGAGGACCTCGTAATGAGTTGGAGAACCTTCACGTATACTCACATCATTTTTTTAAAGTCCATTTCAGCATTTACAAGCCTTTTTTTAAGAATTCCCCAAATTCCATGATTTTTTGAGTGAATTAGCCCATTGATCTGGCGCCCAAAGCAACCAAAAAAAATTTCTCAAAAAACATTATAAGAACCTCCGTAATGAGTTAGGGAACCTTCATATATACTCACACCATTTTTTAACGCCAATTTCTGCATTTACAAGCTCATTTTTAAGAATTGCCTAAATTCCATAATTTTTCGTGTGTGTTAGCCCATCGATCTGATGCCCGGAGAACCCAATTTTTTTTTTTCAAAAAAACTTTATGAGGACCTCCGTAGTGAGTTGGGGAATCTTCACGTATACTCACACCATTTTTTTAACGCCCATTTCTGCATTTAAAACCTTTTTATAAGAATCGCCCAAATTTCCCAATTTTTTGTGTGTATTAGCCCATGGATCAGGCGCCTGGAGCACCCGAAATTATTTTCCCAAAAGACTTTATGATGACCTCCGTGATGAGTTGGGGAACCTTTACGTATACTCACAAATTTTTTTAACGTCAATTTCTGCATTTACAAGTCTGTTTTCAAGAATCGCCCAAATTTCATGTTTTTCGTGTGTATTAGCCCATTGATCTAGCGTCAGGAGAACCCAAATTTTGTTTCTCAAAAAACATTATGAGGACCTCCGTAATGAGTTGGGGAACCTTCAAGTATACTCACACCATTTTTTTAACGCCCATTTCCACATTTAAAAGCCCTTTTTAAGAATCACCCAAATTCTCCAAATTTTCGTGTGTATTAGTTCAGGGATCTGGCGCCTAGAGCATCAAAAAAAAAATTCTCAAAAAACTTTATGAGGGCCTACGTAATGAGTTGGCGAATCTTCACATATACTCACCACATTTTTTAACACTCATTTCCGCATTTACATGCCCTTTTTTAAAAATCTTTTGAATTCCCTGATTTTTCGTGTGTATTAGCCAATGGATCTTGCGCCTGGAGCATCCGAAAATTTTTTCTCAAAAAACTTTATGAGGACATTTGTAATGAGTTAGGGAACCTTCACGTACACTCCCACAATTTTTAACACCCATTTTCGCATTTACAAGCCCTTTCTTAATAATCGCTCAAATTTCACGATTTTTGGTTTGTATTATCCCATGGATCGGGCGCCCAAGGCACCCAAATTTTTTTTCTCAAAACTTTTTATGAGGACCTCTTTAATGAGTTGGGGAACCTTCACGTATACTCACACCATTTTTTAACGCTCATATCCACATTTTCAAGCACTTTTTTAAGAATCGCCCGAATTCCCTGATTTTTAGTGTGTATTAGCACATGGATCTGCCGACCAAAACACAGATAATTTTTTTCTCAAAAAAATTTATGAGGACCTCTGTATTCAGTTGGGGATCTACATGTATACTCACACCATTTTTTAATGCCCATTTTTGCATTTACAAACCTTTTTTTAATAATCGCGTACATTTTCCAATTTTTCATGTGTATTAATTAGCCCATTGATCTGGTGTCCGGATGACCCAAAAAAAATTTCTCAAAAAATATTATGAGGACATCCATAATGAGTTTTTTGAACATTTACGTATACTCACACCATTTTTCCAACGCTCATTTTCGATTTACAAGCCCTTTTTTAAGAATCACCCAAATTTCCATATTTTTCGTGTGTGTTAGCCCATAGACCTGGCATCCGGAGCACCCAAAAAATCTTTTTGAAAAAACTTTTTGAGAACATCTGTAATGAGTTGGGGAACCAATACGTATACTCACACCATTTATAACGTCTATTTTCGCATTTACAATCCCTCTTTTAGGATTATCCAAATTTCTCAATTTTTCGTATGTATTAGTCAATGAATTTTTTGTGATACATGATTTCAACTTGTTTTTGGCCGAAATTTTTTATGGACATTTGTTACGACCTTATTAATGTAGTCAATTGATCACGAGGGGAAAACAAATGCATTTTCAAGATCAAAAGATCCCCAATGCAGGAAAGATTGAATTTACCGTTTTTCGAGTGCTATAGTCCACGGATCTGTGGTGATACGTGGTCCCGACTTATTTTTTGCCAAAAATTCTTATGGACGTCTGTTACAACTTTATTAATGAATTTGGTTGGTCCCGAGGGGAAACAGACGCATTTTCAAGTTCAATAGAGCCCCAATGCAAGAAAGACTGAATTTCCCATTTTTCGTGTGCTATAGTCTATAGATTTTTGGTGATATGTGATCCTGACTTGTTTTGAACGAAATTTTTTATGGACGTCATTTACGACCTTATTAATGGTGTCATGTTGTTATGAGGGGCATATGGACGCATTTTCAAGTTCATAAGAGCCCAATGCGGAAAATACCAAATTTATCATTTTTCGTGTGCTAAGGTCCATGAATTTTTGGTGTGCTATAGTCCATGGATCCCGACTTGTTTTTGGCCGAATTTTTTTTTGGACGTCCGTTAAGACTTTACTAATGGAGTCAGTTGGTCCCGACGAGCAAACAGACACATTTTCAAATTCAAAAGAGCCCCAATGTGGAAAATACAGAATTTACCGTTTTCGTGTATAGTCCATGGAATTTTGGTGATACGTGATCCCGACTTGCTTTTTGCCAAAAAAAAATTATGGACATCCGTAGTGCCTTTATTAATGGAATCAGTTGGTCACAAGGGGTAAATGGATGCATTTTCGAGTTCAAAAGAATCCCAATGCGGGAAAGATCAAATTTATCATTTTTCGTGTGCTATAATTCATGAATTTTTGGTGATACGTGATCCCGACTTGTTTTTGGCAAAAAAAAATTATGGACGTCCGTTACAACGGATCAAAGGGCTAAGTACACAAGAAAAATCAAGAAAGCCGCGTAATTCCTAAAAGTTGGATTTTAAATGCCAAAATATGCTTGAAAAAATGGTGGGACTGTACATAACGCTTTCCTTACTCATTACGGAGTTCCTAATAAATATCTTTAAGAAATAAATTTTGGGTGCTCAAAGCGTCAGATCAATGGGCTAATACACACGAAAAATCAAAAATATTGCGTAATTCCTAAAAGTGGCTTGTAAATGCAAAAGTGTGTCTAAAAAAATGATGAGACTATATGTACCGCTTCCCCAACTCATTACAGAGGTCTTTATAAAGCTTTTTCTAGAAAAAAAATTAGGTTCTCCGAAGCGCTAGATCCATAGTTCAGAGGGACAAACGTCGACATTTTGAAGTTCAAACAAGGTCCGGAACAGAAATAGGAATTTTTCTATTATTCGTGTGTTATACTCCATGAATTTTAGGTAACATGTGTGCCCAATGATTTTTTTGTTTAAACTTTTTTGTGGACGTCCTTGACTATCTATTTAATGGTGTGCATAGGTTCGGAGGGCAAGCATCAACATTCTCAAGTTCGTGACTATCTATTTAATGGAGTGCATAGGTTCGGAGGGCAAACATCAACATTCTCAAGTTCAAACGAGGCATGAAACCAGAAATGGAGATTTTTTCATTCTTCGTGTGTAAATGTCCATGGATTTTGGGTGATATGTGAGCTCGGCGACTTTTTGACTGAAATTTTTTGTGGGCATCATGACGACCTATTTAATGTCGTGCATTGGTTTGGAGGGGCAAACGTTGATATTTTCTAATTCAGATGAGGCTCGGTACGGGAAATAGGAATTTTTCCATTTTCATGTGTTATAGTGAATGAAGTTCGGGTGATATGCGCGCCTGGTGATTTTTTTACTGAAATCCATATTTTTCAAATATTCATGTACTAACAAACATGAAAAATTGGGAAAATCGTTTAATTCTTGTTGAGTAGCCCCTAAATGCTAAAAAGGAGGGCTGGATCATGGTGGTGATATAGGTATTATTCTCCTAGGTCATTACGGAGGGTCATGTAAAGTTTTTTCCAAAAAAATGTTTGAAATCCATATCACCAAAAAATGCATATACACACACAAAAAAAATTGAGAAAATCGTCTAATTCCTATTGAGTGGACCCCTAAATGCTAAAAAAAAGTGGTGTGGATCATTGTGAGGCTATAGTTAATGTTCCCCCACGTCATTAAGGAATACGGAGGGTCCTGTAAAAATTTTGCAAAAAAAAAGTGTCTAAAATTCATATAACCAAAAAAATCATGTACTAACACAGGAAAAATAGAGAAAATCACCTAATTCACGAAAAGTGCTAAAAATATGATGTAGATCCTGTAGAGGCTATGGGTATCGTTCACTAGGTAATCGTTGATGGTACGAATAAAGTGGAGGCACAAAATCATTTATTCATTTCCTAATATTCATGGACTAATACACACGAAAAACTAAGAAAATTTTGAGCTCCTATCTCATTGTCTTGAAATGCTAAGAAAGTGGTGTATATCCTATAAAGGCTATGAGCATCGTTCACTAAGTCATTACGGATGCTAGCAAAATATTTGGATGCTTAAAAATCTAATTAGTCATATTTCCAAAAATTTATGGACTAATACACATAAAAACTGAGAAAACCCTAAATTATTGTTTTGTGATTCCCAAAATGCTAAAAAAAATGGTGAGAATATTATAGAGGTTGTGGCATTCGTTCACTAGGTCCTTGTGGATGGTGGTGTTAAAAATTTTGGGGAAAAAAGATTCAATAAGTTATGTTTCCAAAAAAATAAAATCATTGACTAATATACACGAAAAATTTTTAAAAATTGAATTTCTAATTTGCATCTTCTAAGTGGTAAAAAAGAAGGTGGTGTAGGTTCTGTAGAGGCTATAGGCATCCTTTACTAGGTCATTACGAATGTTAGCAAAAAAGGATGCTAAAAAATTCAATTAGTCATATAAGTATCTTCACTAAGTCGTTACAGATGAACCCACAAATTTGAGGTCAAATAAAGTTAATCAGTCGAAAAATTCATAAACTAATACAAATTAAAAGAAGGTAAGGAATACAACAAAAAATCATATCGATACACTTAAAAGTGCACGGATTTTAACCAACTTACCTCCTCTTTAACTCAACATATATAAAATATTTCTTTTAGTAAGCCTTATGCATTACGAATCTAAATTAAATGCAGAGCCAATCGTTTTGCACCAATTTACTAGAACATCATCACAACTTTACTATTTCAAATACCAAATGAATAAACAGAAAATAAGTTAAAAGGAATTAATTGCCATGTAAACATACACAAATCTTGATCAAATTTAACCTCTCTTAACAGGATCAAAGTTGGAGACACCAATAATAGCACCAATAATAGCACCAAGCACAACTCCACCAGACACAATGCTAAGTAAGAAGTTCTTGAGTGATGGTGACAAACCCTCAGCAGCTTGTGCTACATCAGGTACAACCATTGATGCTGTGAGTACACCTGTTGTCAACCCTACCATTGCTTTTTCCTTAATTGAAGAGGCCTTGATGACTACAAACTTTTTTGAAGTTGCAATTTGTTTTGAAGTCCTAATTGGCAATGGCTTGAAAAAAGCTTCAATAATTGGTTGCTTGTTTTGGATTGTGTAAGTTAGTGGCATTGCCATTGAAACTATTGAAGAAGTAGCCATTTCTTTTGCTCTCAAGAATTACAAAACAAAAGTTAAAAGGATTATGGTATTTTGGTAGTAATATGATGTGATTTTGAGAGGAAAAGGGGCCACTTAGATTGAGAGGATAAAGAGAGGATTTTTAATAAGAGGTGGAGAATTGAAATTTGGTGTTGGCATATTTCTGTTTTGTTCTATGTGGCTGATTTTTATTGGTTATATTGGATATGGTTATCTTATTAGAAGGTTGTCATAACTTTATATCCACGTAGGCTGAAAAAAGATCCATGGTGCGTCAAATTTTTGAGGACTTCAAGTGTTCGTTTGATCATGAATATTTTTTTAAGGAAATATGAATCCCCTCATCACCGCCATCACCACCCCCCCCCCCCCCCCTTCCCCTCCTTTTTAAAAAAATTGATTGTATATGAAAAAATTGTTAATTCTTAGTAGACGTAACATTAGAATTTGGCTCGTCTTGATGTACAGTAATAATTAGTGATAGTCGTGATTGGTGAAGATGATTGGCAGTAATGGTTCGTGGAGGTATAGTCAAAGTCTAATAGAATGGTTGTATACTTATGAGTGATGGTAAAAGTGATTGGTGACGATGGTTAATAATTTTGATTATATAATGAAAGTTGGCGATAAAATTGATTGATAAGCTAGTTGGTGATGGCCCTGTTAAGATTGGTAATGGTGATTGGGCAGTCTTAGTGAACGAAATTCTAAGAAAGATCACCTTTATAGTTATTTTTTAATTAAGTAAGAACATCTTCACAATTTTGCAATTATATAAAAATACAAATACTAAAAAAACAAACACTCGTTTTATGTGTCTCGTATGCATCTTTTTATATTTAAAATGAGTTTCTAATCCTACTTTTTGCTTTAGCTTTAATGGCATTCTTATATAATGACATATTTAAGATCACAAATCTCAAAACGTTTGATATGCTAGGAGAGATACAAGTGGGAGTGACCCTCATGGCAGTCAAGATGAGAGAGATAAGGCTGAGATGGTTCGAACATGTCTATAGAAGATGCACATATGCTCTAATAAGGAGGTGTGAGAGTTTGACAAGACATAGCACACTAGCAGCTCATCGAGGAGAGGCTCAAAATAGGAGGATATGGAGGTCGAGTATTAGAGTAAAAAGGTAGTAGATAGTTGAGTGATGTCTAATCTCCCTTGCCAGTTTTGGTATTATTACACTTCTATCTTGTCGTCTGATTTTTTTTATTACATGTTGATTCATTTATTTCAATTATCAATCGTTTTATTTGTTGTTGCTACTTGCTAGCATTATATTCACCATGACTTCTCCATTACTATATTTTTTTTTATGCTTGAATTTGATATGCTTAATTGAGCTGAGAGTTGATCGGAAATAACCTCTCGATCTACCTGCATAAAGAAGAGTTAGGTTGCGTATTTACCACCCTCCTCAAATCTCATTGGTAGGATTACACAGGGTATGATATTATTGTGTAAAAGCATCGAATTCAAAAGTATTTTACATTCTAAATTTCATGCTAAGTTAAACTAAGATACATAAATTAAAGATCTTTTATTAAGATTTAACTTTAAGCCACAACTTTCATTAAACCACCACTGATCACACAAGAAAAAAATGTTAAGAATTTCTAGATATATAGTGAAGTAAGAAGGAAAGAAAAAAAATTGCGAAAAACCACAGATTTACATAATGTATTTTGGCTTATCCAACTCCAAAGCTAGCATTCATGAGTCGCTAGTCTTCAGAGAGAGGGTCGAGAAGTACCATGCATGGCTGACCTGTCCTTTCTTTCTATCAATCTCACCACATTGTAGTTTAACTTGTTCTCTCGATAACTGACGGGTCTGTGTAATTGCATTTTAAATGATTTGATAGTGTAAAGATTTTTCACACTAGTGTACATACACTAGACCCAAACTAAAATAAAAGTATTTGTGTATTTATGGAAAAATTAAAACTAAAATTTAATCACTACCAAGGAGTGTAGTAGGATGGACGAGATTCTCCACCCTCAACTATATACAATTCTTATGTATTTCGAATATCAGATGAATAAATCGAAAAATAAGCTAGGGAATTAAATTGGCCATGTTAACATAAGACAAAACAATACTTGAAAACCAAACAATATCATATATATAGATACAATCAATTAAAGAAAAGGCACAAAATTAACCCCTCTTAACAGGATCAAAGTTGGAGACACCAATAATAGCACCAATAATAGCACCAAGCACAACTCCACCAGACACAATGCTAAGTAAGAAGTTCTTAAGTGATGGTGACAAACTCTCAGCAGCTTGTGCTACATCAGGTACAACCATTGATGCTGTGAGTACACCTGTTGTCAACCCTACCACTGCTTTTTCCTTAATTGAAGATGCCTTGATGACTACAAACTTTTTTGAAGTTGCAATTTGTTTTGAAGGCCTAATTGGTAATGGCTTGAAAAAACCTTCAACCATTGGTTGTTTCTTTTGGCTTTTGCAAGTTAGTGGCATTGCCATTGAAACTATTGAAGAAGTAGCCATTTCTTTTGCCTTTTGCTCTCAAGAATTATAAAACAAAAGTTAAAGGAGTATGGTATTGTTAATATGATGTGAATTTGTATTGAGATGATAAAGAGAGGATTTTTAATGAGAGGTGGAAAATTGAAATTTGGAGTTGGCATATTTTATTTTGTCCTATGTGGCTGGTTCTTATTGGCTATTGGCTATATATGTGGTGGATAAGGTTATCTTATTGTAAGGTAGACATAATTTTATGTTGAGAAAACACCTATGGTACATCAAAGTTTGGGTACTCCAAAACTTCCTAGTTGAAGCATATGAGAATGAGGAAATATGAAACATTTATTTTTGTAATTTAATTAATTGGATGCTTTTAATTTAACAATGGATGATTATTATTTTTTTTGTATAATTAAAACTGTTTATTTTTTCAATATTTGAATATGTATAACTTATCTTTATTTAGAAAATAAAAATTAATAGAAATACATTTTGAATATAATTAATTAAATATTATAAGCACAAAATATTATAGAAAATTTAATTTTCACGTAGTAAGGTGATATTGGTGGAGGTTGTAGATAGTGATGATTGTACAATAATGATTCGTTGGTGATTGACAGTGGTGGATGACATGAAGTAGTAAGTGGTCATGGTTGGTGGAGGTTGTCGGTAGTAAGTGGTCGTGGTTGGTGGAGGTGGTCGGTGGTAATGATTGATGGTGGTATAGGTAAAGTCAAAGGTAATAATTACCGGATGATGATTATCAGTAAAGAGTAATTAGTAGTAATGACCGATCATTTTGTCATTTTGTTGTGTGGTGAAATCTAACAATGGTGGTTGTCAATTGAATTGATTGACCATGTGAGGATCGATATAGGCGTTTGTCTTGTAAATATTTGGTCTCTATTCATAAATAACATTTTTACTTGTTAAGACCAACTTACATTTTTTTAATTCGAGTTTGTGGATTTGACAGAGCCAAATTTCAGATATTTTTGCTTGAAGTTGTGACCTTGACAAGACTTCAGATATATAATTATTTTTCAAAGCTAACCTTAAATTATTATTTTACTGAAGTTGTGGACTTTATAAGGTCAAACTTCGAACATTTTTTTTACTGAAGTTATAGTCTTGCCAAGACTACAAATATATAATAGCTAATCAAGGCCAACTTCAAAAATTTTGAAATTGTGACATTGGCAATGCCCAACTTTAAGACATTTTGTGGTGAATGTGGCCTTGGTAATTAAGAACTAACTTAAAAAAAATTCGTTTTTATCTGAAGTTATGGCCTTGGCAAAACTAAACTTCGAATATTATTGTCTGAAATTTAGCTTAGAAGTATCAAATTCAGATATTTTTATCTAAAGTTTGGCTTGACAATCTCAAAAATTGAACTTTGACATAGTGTTTCACTCATGATACCTTTAATGCATGAAGTTTAACTTTTACTTGGTGTTTCACGCATGATACCTTTATTTTACTTCACTCATTGTACAGTCAAAACATTTTTTTTAAAACTAGGTACAACTTATTCCTTTTCACTCATGCATTTTATTATTTTTGTCTTGTAATAGACATGTATAATAAAAAATACATTAAATTTTTTAGCAAGAGTATCATATGAACCCCTTGATTCAATGTAGCTCTGCCACTGCCTTTAGTGTATGCACAATCCCAAATTAAAATGAAAGTATTTGCATATTTCTAGCAAAATTACAACCAAGGAATTACCATAGAGTAGTGTGGTAGGATGGACGAGAATCACGTATCTCTAATAAAATTGACATACTTATCTTAGGTTTGAGTTGTATAGATGAAAAAAAATCATGACATAAACCGCTTCTTTTAGTGAATCCTAAACATTCCAAATATGAATTAACAGTATAGAAAACTCTTTGGCACTATCTTAATAGAGCCTATCAAGAGCACTATGACAAGCCTTTACTATTTCGAATATCAAGATAAGCCTTTACTATTTCGAATATCAAGATGATTAAACCGAAAAATAAGCTAAAAGGAATTAAACATACACAATATCATACTTGAAAACCAAACAATATCATTTATATAGAAAGAAGGCACACAAAATTAACCCCTCTTAACAGGATCAAAATTGGAGACACCAATAATAGCACCAATAATAGCACCAAGCACAACTCCACCAGACACAATGCTAAGCAAGAAGTTCTTGAGTGATGGTGACAAACCCTCAGCAGCTTGTGCTACATCTGGTACAACCATAGATGCTGTGAGTACACCTGTTGTCAACCCTACGACTGCCTTTTCCTTAATTGAAGTGGCCTTGATGACTACAAACTTTTTTGAAGTTGTAATTTGTTTTGAAGGTCTAATTGGCAATGGCTTGAAAAAAGCTTCAACAATTGGTTGCTTTTTTTGGGATGTGTAAGTTAGTGGCATTGCCATTGAAACTATTGAAGAAGTAGAAGCCATTATTATTATTTTGCCTTAATTTTTCTTCTTTTGATGAGTTGTTCTATGTCTCTATATTCTTGTGTTGTTTGTTGATATATGTAAGTTGTGCTTTTTTGAGCCATTAAGATATGAGAGGTGGAAAATGGGGCAATTGGTGTTGCACATCTCTTCTTTATGTCCTACGTGGGGATTCTTCACTTGTCTATGATGGATAACCTTATCTCATTGCGATCCCTATCATAATTTTAAGTTTAGTAGCAGCAACAGCAACAGAGGCGGAGCTAGAATTTAAAGTTTATGGATTCAAAATTCTAGCCCTTTTGTTACCTCCTCCTAAGAACTTCCACTTTTTTGCTCCCTTGATGACTGACTGACCACAATCTTGGGGTTGGAGGTGAAAAGTGTTTACTATCTACGCAACTCTCTCTTGTTAATTCTAGTCATTTTAAGTTATTGAGTTCTAAATTAGCAGTTTATACTTTATACATATTGAATGAATTTCTTATGTCAAATACAAGATTTGAAACAAAGTTGCTAGGTTTGATTAAACCGTATATCGAAGACTAGCTAGTTATATCCATGTCCATTAGTGTAACGAAATTTGTAACCCAAAAGATAGGTACAAGTAATTAAGCCTTCAAAAATGAAGTCTTTAATCTTGTAGATTGGTCCCTCGATTATTGATAAACTATTATTTTGGTTCAATTGAAGTTTACACGTGTAATCCATCTACCCCGTGAATCTTTATATTGGACTAAGGATCATATAGCCTCCAACAATGAAATAAATACGAAAAAGGGGTCCAAAAAAATATCCCTAATGTATTAAAAATGACAACACAAAGTTGCCCTTCTTCCAATTATTAGGCACAAATTGTCCTTAAAGTTAATTAAATCTCCACATATGTCATCTTATAATTACATTAAAAGGGTTAACATTTTAACCCCAAAAGTGAACATGAAATTCATACCCTTTTCAAGAGGGATATGGATTGGAGATGTGGAAGATATATTGGTCGAAGCTTCTTTCAAAAGTTTTCATTTCTTCAAGAACTTCATGGACAGTCGGACACTATCAATATCTGAGTGAGGAGTCGTAATTGATTGAAAAGTGACTTTCTTTACTTTAAGAGCCACCGCCATCGTCATAAGCAATGGAGAACACTATTAAACGGCCACAAAAAAACTAAAAATGGATAAACATATTGAAATAGGAAGGGTGAATCTTAGTAGCTCAGTTGACTGACTATCTAAACTTTCACCTTGCTAGTGAGGGTTCGATTCCTCACTTGTAACCTCTTTCCCCTTCCCTGACTTCTAATTATTTTATCATTTTTTGAAAAGAAAGGTGAAATAGGAAGGGAGTATATTACATCAAGAGGGGACAGAAAAAACTATTATAATATTTACCTAAAGATACACAACCTACCAAAGGATAAGCTTCACAAAGTAAATTAAAATCAAATTATCCATCAAACTTCCTGTTAAAAATGACAAAATAGGAGCTATAAAATCGACTTTGCTTGAAAAGTGACAGCAAAATTAGATGTCAATTTATTTGTCTTCTTCATTTGATTTCATGTTTCATCACAGTTTATTTATTTAACCAGCCTACAGAAATATTCCTTCTTTATACTCCTTCGATTCCACGGCTTCATAATTAATAGTAATTCATTATTTTTTTCCTCTATAAAAGTTAAAACATCAAACAGATAAAATCAAATTTCTTCCTCATAAGAATTTAAGTTATATACATTAATGGTGTAAAAATATTTACACAATCATATTTACCTGTAAGGATGGTATGTATCTATTATCACAAGTTGAATTCCACAAAGTATAAGAAAATAACATTATTATTAATATTATCCATGTAAATAACACTCCCTCCATGCCAATATAAATATTTATGACTTGTTTTAGACGACAAGTACTAAAAGTATGCAAGGAGTAACAGAATTTAACTTCCTATACTATCAGATCACTTGAAGAAATAACTAAATAACTGCCCATAAGAAGTGGAACTACTAATCTGATAAATTAGACAGGTTAAAATGCACATAAAGTAATTTTTTTTCTACCTCTTGTGTATATAAGTTAAATTCGTAGTAATATTATACTACTTTACTTGGTTATATATATCACTAGTTGGTGAATCAAATCTATCTCCTCAAAATATTTGCTTCTCAAACAAAAAGCTTCAACTAATCAACCATGCCAGAAGCTCCTATGCCTTATATTCCTTCATATTCTCCTCCAAAACAACTGAACTTACCCAGTTTGTATTGCGCTCTTATCATTGTAGGAACAGCAGTTTTCCTGCTTGGTCTCTACAATTTCATCCACACTCGATGGTGCAACGAAAACAACCACACGAATCAGTCTCTTGAACAAAACACCATCCAGGTTCCTAATAACCTTAACGTGAACACAGTGTCCAGTTTCAGGTACAAGAAAGAAGGAGGAGGAAATCAACAGGAAAAGAACAGTGATTATGAGTGCGCTGTGTGTTTATCTGCTTTCGAAGAAGGGGAAGAAGTGAAGCAACTTCCAATATGCAAACATTCTTTTCATGCTTCATGCATTGATATGTGGCTTTATTCTCATTTGGATTGCCCTTTGTGTCGTTCTCCGGTGGAGCCACCAGTGCTTCACCGGAATAGTTTCACAAGGCAAGAGGGAAGTTCTCGAGACGGGTTGATAGTTCAAGGAAGTTCAGTATAGTTTATTTTCTTTCATTTCATTTTGATTTTTTTCCATAAAGGGTGTTATGGTAGTTTCTGTTTCTAGGAAATATTGGTTTTGCATGAAGACGTTCCTTGATGAGGAGATCCCAGTGGGTGTGGTAATAGAGAAAGATGATAGTTGCACCCAAGTCCAGTGTTGTGAAAGGCAATCGCCATTCGCCTCGTCGCCAATAGCGAGAGGCGAGGCGAGACGACCCTTCATCGCCTATAAGCTTAGTGGCAAGGCAATCTTCAAAGGCGAAAAAGGTGTCGCCATATGTATTTTGTTAAAGTTAAAAAAGAAAAAGAAAAAAAAGAGACCAATTTAGGATTTTAAAAGTTAAAAGGTAATGTTAGGATTTTCTTTCCAAATTTGAACAGTCGGACTCTTAGACTTTGACTCCGATTCCAACCAATCGACTCGACTAGACTTCTCCAGCAAATTCAAAGTCCAATCAATACGTATTTCTTCTTCTTTACTTCTTCAGATTTCTTCTTCATCTGTTTCTTTTTCTTTATGCGAACTTCAGAGTAACTTCTACCTCTCTTTCTTTACTAACTTCTTTGACTTTTGTTCTTTTTTTTCTCATTAACGTATTTCTTCTTCTTTACTTCTTCAGATTTCTTATTCATTTGTTTCTTTTTCTTTATTCTTCTGCGGACTTCAGAGTAACTTCTACCTCTCTTTCTTTCCTCACTTCTTTGACTTTTGTTCTGTTTTTCTCATTCAAGTTCTAAACTTTTAGTATGTACTATCTACTTCCAGTTTTTGAATTGAATTTGTTAATATTTATTGCTATTGAGATTTTGATTATTTATATATGCAATTTAATATTTTAATTTTTTGGTATTAATTGACGCCACACTTCAAAATGGTGAGTCATTTGCCACTCGCCTCGCAGGGGCAGACCCTTATCGCCTTTTGTCATCCAAAACACTGCACCCAATGTGACTTGATGGTCAATGAAGTGGGTTGAAAATGATGAGGTCTCAAGTTCAAATTCCCGAAGACAAAAACATAAAGTGATTCCTTTCAATCTATCCAATCATTGGTGATTAGAGTTACTAATACCTATGCTAGTGGAAGATATCACTTAGCCGATGGAAATAGTCTCTCTTTTTTTATTACATGTGAAATTAGTCAAGATGTGCATAAATTGGCCCAACTCGAACACCAAGGTTATAGAAAAAGATGGTAATTACAGGAAAATGCTTGTGTTCTATGATGTGAAAAAATGATTACCTGTAAGTCTGTAACTAGGGGTGTACAAGTCAAACCGTAAAGTCAAACCGAACCGACGAATCAAATTAAACCGAAAAAAAAAATGATTTGTGGTTTGATTTGGTTGGTTTGGCGGTTGAAAAAAAACCCAACCACTCTTGGTTTGGTTTGGTATTAAAAGAAAAAAAGTCAAACCGAACCCAAACCAAACCGACAATATA
>JAJOOH010021754.1:0-21646 GCA_029582605.1 Solanum gracilifrons | reverse complement strand
ATATATTTCTACATGTGTTAATTAGTATGATACAATTGAAACCTTTTTTAAATTGTCGAAGTCATAATATACTCTATTATACGAGTATATGTTAGTGAAATTGAACAAATTATGGTTACAGATTTACTATACCATAAAATACCGAAATATTCAAACTTCAATATACCGAACCATAACGAATTAAATTGGTATAGTAATAGTATAACATTTTAAAAGTTAAATATCGAAATTATGACATCAAAACTTTTACCGTACCGTACCGTACCATACCATGCCCACCCTAGCTAAATGACATCAAGGCTTGCGGATTTACTTGAAAAATTATGTCCACGTGTAAATAATACATAATTAAAAAACTTGTAGATTTTGCATGAAGTTTTTCAGAAATTATAAGCAAAAAAATGCTAGTAAAATTTTCATATAATTTGATTTTTGTTTTGTAGCAATGGAAACTGTTTTTTTTTTTTTTTTTTAATCCTATTATTATCTATGAAAAAAGAAGGTGTGAATGCCCATTCTAAATAAATGGTAATTATATGTAGTGATATCCTATTCAACAAGCTAATTGTCATCATTTCTGGCGGGGATTTCAGGATATACTAATCAAGATATCTAGTTCAGGTTTTAAACATAAATTACTTTTAACAAGTTAATTGACGATCAAGTAATTAAAAACATCAGCAACAATATTAGGTAAATAATTCTAGCAATTAGTATATATAATAGTCAAGAAAATATAACAATTAAAATCTTGGATTTACAAAATTTTATTTGAACCCTAAAAAGGTAGTTAGATCATAATTAAAGACATTTCATAAATCATAATGGTGGTAATTCGATATTTTCTCAATAAAATGAAGTATTGTGGAAACTTCTTTCTTGTAGATCAAATAAAGTCTATTCCAATATTTCTTCTAATGCATTAAAGACTATCTAACAACATGTGCAAGGAATTGCAAGCAAATTTACTAATACACTTAACTTTTCTTTTAACTTGTTTATTTACATATAACTGTCACTATTTCATCTTTTGCCAAGTCAATCATGTTAGGAATGACTCCATGCTAGCTAATTTCTTCAAGGTTAATGTTTTATATTTCGGTAAGTGAATATTTAATTCAAACAATTAAGTACCCTAATTGATCTCCTTGGTGATTTGAAGTTTCTCAAATAATGTAACAAAGAACGTTTCCTCGAATTACTCTATATTTTTCTAGTGGTGTCTCCATGGAGTTACAACCAGGGGGACTATCTCAATATTTGTAATTTGAAATTTGAATTTTTTTTTGGAGAAGTCATATTAACTATGCCACCTTTTTATGTACTATAAAGATAAGTCACTAACAGAAAGATATTGTTTAGTGGTTCATTCTCTTAATAAAAAAGCACCGAGCATGACAATTTTAGGAGGTTAGTTTCTGAATAATAGTTATTTATCGTACTTCATTGCTTAATTTAGTATTCTTATACAATGAATATCCCGTCTTGCCATAAGTATATTTTTATGATGCATGTTTTTTAAATTTGCCTAGAGAATTTGTTACCAGCAAATCACGCCACTACAATTGACGAATTAGAAGCTAGAGACGACCAAGCTAGGCATGCTCGGATTTTGCTTACCAATTAATACTATTAGAGTCATCAATTTTTTAGTGAACAGTTCCTTCGAACTCAATTTTATCGTGTATTTATCTTACCTACTATCATCAATTATATGTCACAGGTGCATTTTGTGCACTATCCGTGCATCATATGTGTATCTCTTATTGATTATATAATATTTTTTTCTTAAAATATCACATATATTGTTGAATGAAATCAATTAAGAGCTTATAAAGTCAAACTTTAGTAAAGAGTGCAAGCATATTCCACACAACTAGTATCATGCGTCACATGTACATCTCATGTGCATTACACATGTATTTTTTGTCAATTAATAATTTTATTTTAAAAATCACATATATCATGTCATTATCTTAACTAAGGCATTGAGTGGAAGGTAATCCACTATACTTGGAATATACATGAACTACATGCCAATGGCTTTCCATTTAATTAATTAATTTATTATTTATTTGAAGTGAATTTACTAATTAGTAGTAATATTACATAAGTGATATTTAGACGAGAAGTAAAAAAGAAAGGTTCAAAATTAAGAAATATTTTGATAATTTAACTTTACATTTTTAATATACTACAATGATTGTTATTATTATGTTTTTCATTTTAAATGCTTTATAAAAAATGTTATTGACCACTATATTTCAGTGACATTTATGTTTTTTTTTTTGTAATTTTAGCATATATTATACAAAAGTAAAAGTGGATTCGTCGCCAAGAGAATACAATTTGTTGATAGATACTGATAGATACTGGGAGTGAGGTCTCGTAGATTCCATGTAATTCTTGCAACAATTGTCCTCTAACAGTGAACTTGGGTAAAGAAAAAAAATCATTCTCTTATTATTTTTTTAATTTCTTGTATAAATTATAATATAGAAAAGTTATTTTTTTACAATTTTCTAACGTCATTATTATGTTCTTGCAGGTTAAGCTAAACTTCTATGACATTGGCAACTCAACAACTACAACTGTCATTTCTTGTTCAGCCTCAATGTGTGAATGCACAAGGGCAAAGCAATGTGGTTATACCTTGAATTACGTGGATGAGAGTCGTATAACTGACTATTTTGTGTCTGACAATAGCACTTGGACACAATCGTAAGGACTTCGTTGATCGCTAGTTCTTCAACGTAAGGACTTCGTTGATCGCTAGCTCTTCAACACCAATTATTTTTGGGTGAGTAGTCTTTCTTATAAATTATCTCAAGTCATTTATGGTATTATATAAATTTGAAAGAAAGTATATAAGAGGGGGACTTAGCCATAACTGTTGATTACAACATAAAAATAAAAATGATTATTTAAAACTGATTGGATTATATGGCTTATTAATCTCAACATAACAAAGTTAGTTTCAACAGAACAAAGCTAAAAGGGAAAAAGGACAAATATATCCCCGAACTATTATAAATGGTATGCAGATACCCTCCATCATACTTTTGAGATATTGGTGCCTTTGCCGTATAAAAACTAGAGTATATATAACAAAGTTGCCTAGCATTTCTCCACATTTAATTAATTTTTTGACTTTCCTTTTGATAATTTTTTTTAAAAAAATTGCAGTTCGATTGGTATGGAAAAGTGCATGATCTGGATGCTATTTCTACTGGCTTCCTATAGCCAGTTCTCAGATTCTTCTGATGTGGTAAGACAATTGAAAAATATTCTCTGATTCTTCTATTTTTAAATCATGGAAAGGATCAAACTACTTGCCAAATTCACGTTTCCATATAATTAAGTCATTCTAATTCAAATAAGACAAAGGGTTTACTGCTAGAAAATTAATTCTGATTTATCAGAGTTTGACGGAACTCATATTCTTATTGTGGTGGTGGAACTTACTTTTGTGTCCGAAAAAGGTAAAAATGTTTTGCCTCGCTTGATCTTTAGTTGTTCTGTGCTGGCTAATTATGCATTCTCAATTATATACCCCAGCGACAGAATTAGGTAGCTAGAATTGATGATTGTTTAGCTGAAAATTCTCTCTTCATTTTTGAAGTATGCTACAAATGTTGAGTGGTTTATTTTCTTTCTTTCGCCACTTCTTATTGTTCATGTTTAGCATGTCTTTTGGGATTCGGAATAGTTTGATTAATGTATATATAACAATAGTCTGCTCTTTAATTTCTGCTTGATTTAGCTGAACATGGGTGCGACATCTCTTTACATGGACATGAATGTTGGGTTTACTTCCTCTCTAGTTCGATCGTTATGGAAAAGTGCATGATCTGGATGCTATTTCTACTGGCTTCCTACAGCCAGTTCTCAGATTCTTCTGATGTGGTAAGATAATAAAGATTTTATCTTCAAAAATCATTTATTTATCTTAACCATTATAATAAAATTTTGAATGCAATATGCTCTTTGATCATATGAATTACTCAACTTTGATCATATTCTTTTTTTCATTTATATTTTCAAAAGTTTTACTTGGTACAAATAATAATAACAAAGTAATAAAAAAAATGATTTGATGGAATACTATTCACACTCTAAACTAATGTAAGAATTGGTATTGAGTTGGACCACTAAAACATCAAATTTCACCAAAATAGGATTAGGCGTAAAATTGGTGTTGAATTGAAGATGGTCTAAGCATCCCACTTCTCAGAAAGTACTCCTTGCATTGCAAATTCAGGCGGCATATGATCACTGTAATCTCCATTATAAATTTGAAAGTCGTACAATTTGCTATTTTTAAAAAATAAATTTTCTCAAGTCATCAATTTTTCATTGAATAGTTCTTTCAACCTCAATCTCGTCGAGTATTTATCTTACCTACTACAATCAATTATGTGTTACATGTGCATCTTGTGCGCTTTCTGTGCATTATACGTGTATTTCTTGTTAATTATGTAGTATTTTTAAAAAAAATCACATATATGTTAAATGAAATTAATTGATAGCTTATAAAGTCAGTTTTTAATAGGGAGTGTAAGTATATTTAACAAAATTAGTATCGTGCGTCGCATGCGCATCTCATGTGCATTACACGTGCATCTATTGTTAATTAATAATATTATTTTAAAATTTACATATATAATATTTTTACCTATACGACAGTAAAAGTGGAATTGTTGTCAAGAAAATACAATATGTTGATAGATATTAAGAGTGAGGCCTCGTGAATTTCATATAATTCTTGCAACAATTGTCCTCGAACAAGTGGACTTGAGGTAAAAAAAATCATTCTCTTGTTATTTTTTTAGTTTCTTGTATAAATTATAATATAGAAAAGTTATTCTTTTAGAATTTTCTAACGTCATTATTATGTTCTTGCAAGTTAAGCTGAACTTTTATGACATTGACAACTCAACAATTGTAACTGTCATTTCTTGTTCAGCCTCAGTGTGTGAATGCACAAGGACAAAGTAACGTGGTTATACCTTAAATTCCATGGAAGAGAGTCAAAATCAACTTCCTACTTCTTTCTGTCAGCAAAAATCAACTTCCTACTTCTTTGATCTCTACATCTTTTCTTTTCTCCGTTTCCATTTGATGTGTCTTTCGAGCAAGTGAGGGGAAGCCATCATAATTAGTAAAGAAGAATGTCTCCAAAGCTTGTTAAGTTTATTTCTCTTTTCCCTATCCATGCATCTGTCAAAATTCACTTTGTTTCCTTTAATTAAACTGAATTTTTAAACCACATGTTTAAATTAATGAGTTTGATAAATTTAACAGTTTTTGCTTGTCTTTTGTGATCTCATCTCTTTAAATATATCTGCTTCTATTGATCTAATTGGGAGTTTGATAAATGTATCACTTTTTCCTCATCCAATTGATTTGTTTTTTCTGATAGAGATAGAAAATAAGATATGAAAAGAAAACAAAGTATACAAAACTTCATTAATTATGAGATGAAAATCATCAAAGAAAAAGAGGTAGTACTAACAATTGCCCTTCCCCTCAAATTTATATATCATATGAAGAAAAATTTTGCAACTCAAATTGATTATTATTATTTTTTTTTTAATCAATTACCCGGATAGGGTGTGTTGTATTAGCAAAAAATACTAGAGGGGGGCTAGACCTGACCTCAATACAACACTGATCCGAAGGCTTACAAAAACTACTATAGAGCCTTCTATAAATTTATGAAGAAGAAAGTAACTAGCTTACAAAGAAATTTGCTCTATCATATTTGCTCCGAATACTAGGCAATTGCCATTTGTCCAGTAGAAAGAGACCTTTAGCTTGTCTAGGGAGATTGGAATAGAGTTGAGTGATGAGCATCTTGTGAGAAGAAGAGGCCAATTTTGCTAAACAATCTGCAACTTGATTATTTCATTACTTAAGCCTACTCTTTCTTCAAGATATGAAATGAGCAACTGAAAATGGCGATCCCTATTGTATTTTAGATGGAGGTTTCAAAAACATTGCATCCTTGCTAGACTAAAAGGTATTCAAAATAACCTCCTCTTTGGTAACAATCTTTTCCTCCAAAACCTTAGCACTCACCTTACCTCGGAATATAATGATCTTAAAATTGAGGAGGACTACTCACATATGTGCTCCCGTATATACTGGATTAATGAAGGTGATACTAATACTAAGTTTTATCACATCTTTTTCCTCAATCGTAGATGTAGGAATAACATTTTTCTTTCTTTAAAGACGATAATGGAGATTGGATTTCCACCCATGCTTAACATTCTTAGCCATACTTTCAGTTACTTCCAAAACATTTTCACAACCTCTCACAAACATACCCTTCTCCATAATCTCGACCTTAGTAATAGTTCCCTCCATAACATCAATTTGTCTCCTCTTGATTATTCGCTTCAAGTCGCTCCTTCAAACCTTTCAAATCACTTAGGTCTGACAATAACGGTCCCTCTAGGGGTATCCGTCAGGGTGATTCGATGTCACTTACTCTTTCCGTCCCATATTATATGTCACATTTTCCATTTGCACTTGCATTAAGAAATGAGGTAATTTTACCCTTATGCCCTTATTTAATGTTTGCTTTAAGACAACTTTGTAATAAATGATGAATAGGTTAGATTTCAAAAATATAAATGCATTTGGATGATTATTTAAATTTTAGAGTTTATTTTTGGAGCCAAATTTTTTCACCAATTGATCCAAAAAATTTAAAAAATCAAGTTTTTTCCACCTCAATTTTCCTATATATTTGATAAAATTTGTTGAAGCTTCAACTTTCAAGATTATTTTTGATTTTTTTTCATTTTTTATTTTTAATTTGTTTGTTGATATTTTTTTTCAAAATCAGATTTTATAGAATAAGTAGTGAATAAAGAAAGTAGTTAATTAATGAATGAAGTACTCTCCCAATGAAATTAATTACTTCTAGATTTCCTAAGTTAGTCAAAGTAAATACATTTTCAAGATTAATTAATTAATCTATCAAGGGTATAATGGGTAAAATATGATAATTTATGCATAAATTTTATAAAATGACATATATTGTTATTCAACTATTTTTAGAAAGGAATGATATATAATATGGGACGGAGGGAGTATATTTTTATCCTCTATATGGAAATGTTGTCTGTTCATATCACCAGGTTGATGTAGGAGTCTGACAATTAAAACTATCTAGTTCAGGTTTTAAATGATCAAGTAATTACAAACATCAACAACAATATTATTATTTGGTAAATAATTCTAGCAATCAATGTGTATCATAGTCAAGAAAATATAATAATTAAAATCTTGGATTTACAAAAAAATTATTTCAACTCTAAAAAAGTAGTTAGAGCATAATTAAAGACATTTCATTATGATCATAATTAAAAACATTCCATAATTGTGGTAATTCAATATTTTCACAATATATAAACAAATTGTACTCAAATAATTCATGTATACATTATAATTTTGTATTATTAATTACCTGATAATTTGTTTCTAAACTAAACTACCCTAAAATTATAAAAGAAAAAAACATATGCACACAGACGAATAGTACATTGCTTATTAGTCCTCTTTGCTTGATCTAGAGTTTTAAAAACAAAATAAACCTTAAGAAATTATTTTTAAGAAAAAATAAATCTTAAGAAATTGTTCAGACTTATAGTTTATTTGATCAAATTTTTGAGAGGTTAAAAAGTGTTTTTCTTTCTTTCAAAAAATGTTTATTTTAAAAATATGAGGTGTTTGAGCAAGCTTCTGGCAAAAAATAAATATACCTGAAAAGTAGGAGAAGCTATTTTCAAAAGCTTAAAAGTAGTAGTAATTCTTTTCTAGAACATTTTTTAGAAAAATATAGGAACACTTTTAAAAGTTTGGTCAATTGGTGATCATAAGTATTTTTTAATTTATTGGTCAAACACAAACTCTTTCTAATTAATAGAGTAACACTTTAATTTTTATTTTTTTAAAAATAAGTTTATTTTAGAAGTTTGACTAAATTATTAAATGCTTCAAAATCTAGTACAACATTTGCATTTTTGTTATGTGTAGGGTAAGTTTAAATCTAACTTCCACATATTGATTAAGTTGTAAACAAACGATTAGGGCAATATGGGAAATTACCTTCCTTTATTAACATTGGCAAATTCAGAAGCTAAGAAAAAATGCAAAAGAATGGATACCATAAATATAGCGAGCAAATTAAAAACAAGAAGAATATAAATATTGTCGCAAAATGTTTTTTTATTATAGTGAAATCAATTCAATTATCTTTCAATTATTATCAAGTTTTTAATTTGGTCTCTATATTTATGGTATAATGTTGCATAAATATTTAGTGATAATTGAATTAATGTTATTCCATAATTCAGAGTTGCTGAGATCTTTTGCAACAATTATATAGAGTGTTGAATAAAAATATTTATATTTATTATTGCCAATAAATATAAATAGCAATAATTATATTATTGTCAAATTTTCTAAAAGTAATATATTTTGAAGAATACATAAAAATAACAACATATTTAAAGAGTCCAAGGAAATATATTATTGTCTAACTGTCTGCTAAAAATTCTATCAAAGACTGAGTAACATTAATCAAATATCATAAGTTACTCTAATTGTATGTGTGTTTATAATCCAACTATAATTCTATATTTAATAGTTTCTCTTTCTTAAAAAAGTACCAAATGTTACTCTAAAGTTGTTGAAACTAAACTTATTTTTGCATATAATTTGATATTAATGTGGAAATGAAAAAAAGAATCAATAAGGATAAGACTACCGGTATGTATTCGGCGTGAGAGAAAATGTTTTTCATGAAAAAATTATTTGAAAAATATTTTTCATAACAATTATAAGTGGGTTTCTTATTATTTTTGTGTGTGTTCCATATGTTAGTAAAAAAATATATTACGGGAGGGGAGGTAGGTGTGGTGGGGGCTTTGCGCTGGGATGAAGATGAGTTATGTTGAAAAGTACGAATGTCAACCTGTTTTTTCTACTTTCATCATAGAAGTCAGTTTCCTCATTTTTAAGAACTTTTTTCCTCGAGAAAATATTTTCAATTTTTTTTTACAAACTAAACATAGAACAATCGGAAAAAAATCTAAAAAATATTTTTTTCCATACCAAACACACCAAACATCTAATTTTGTTAAAGAGTAAATATAGCAAGATTATAACTATTTAAAATACTTCCAAAAAATAAAAGAAATTGATACCCTTTTTAGATGTACTATTAGGAAATAAAATTGTGTATGAAAATTATTATTTGGGCGGACAATATATTTCCTTACTACTGCTTTCTCAAAATTAGGCAATAAATTATTATTTTTTATAATAGAATTTGTGCATTTTTCGTGGTGATAAATATTCGTTAAAACAAACTAAGTTTTTAAAAGAATAATTTGTTAGAAACACTAGTAGTAAACATAATGATATTGTGAGTGAATATTAGTTTTTATAAATTCTAGTAACAAATTGTTCCGCAATATCACCTTTCAAATTAATCATTGTCTTCTATTTACACCATATTAAGAAAGAAAAAAAGTTTGGTTGACATTCAAAATCATACATCATAGAATTCAAATCTGATTCTTGAAATACTTCTAAATTTGAATTAAAGATATATTTTGACTATTTAATTAATAATATATAATTTTCAGACTAGACTGCACTTGATCAATTAATTTTTTAAGAGGTCGTTTGGTTAGGGTTTGAGGATATTTAATCTCCACACTAAATCTGACATTGATTTTATATAATGTTTGGTTCTCATTTTGTTTTCTTCGTTAACAATTCATTAAGATCATGAAACATCACAATACTTATAGCAATTTACTTTAATTATATACATTTTTTATGAATGCTCTGACTCTTCTTTACAATAACAACATTAATAATATCAACAGTATCTCGTTAGTAGAGTCCGGGGAGGGTGCATGATGTACGCATACCTTATTCTTATCGTTTCTCCTATTTTGTATAAGGTAAATAAATTATTTTTGATAGACCCTCAACTCTAGAGAAATGTTTTTAAAATAGGTTTGAAAAAGTACCGGAATAAAAAATGCTATAATTAAATTACTAAAGAAAAGAGAAGTATTAATAATAAAGTTAAGATAATCAAAGAAAAAAAAATAATAGCAATGAAATTGAAGAATAAATTCAAGGCCCTTTATCTTGGTCTTAAATTTGATGATGGATTTTATTCTGAAGACCTAAGTTTGATCTTGAATTATAATCTTGATCTTCAAATATTTAGAACACTTGAATACATGTAGTTTGAAGAGAAATTTATAGTCTTTGATCCACAAGTTCAATCTGATTTTTTATTATCAGTTATGGTTTCTTTGTGAATTATGAGGATCCATGTTTATAATTTTATGATGAAAAAGTTGTGACGAGAACAAACTTTTTTCGACCAATTAAATTGAAGTGATATGACAATATTAATTCTCAAGAATATGTTACATGTACATGTAATACATTGTCATTCGTATTTGATTTGACTATGCATGTAGCGTCATTTGACAAGTGTAATGATCTTATTAGCTCTTTTTATTTGACTCTTGATCAATATATTGAAGTTAATGATATGACGATATTTAATTGAATGAAATATATTTATTGTACTTATAACACATTTTTATTGGTCTTTCATTTAATTAGACATATTATATGAAACATGATTGTATTGACTCTTTGATTTGACTTTTTGACCTACCACAATGAGGTTTTATAACAATATTTGATTGACTAGATCATTTGTAGGTAGCACATTTTCGTTAATATTTGATTTACTACGTATAAAATATCATTTTGATGCATGACATGATTTTATTAACTCTTTTATTAGATTTGATTCGCTATGTTATTCGACACACAACATCAAAGTGGACACCTGCATAAGATGTTGTCTCAAATTTAGGCAATAAAAATATTTATAATAGAATTTGTGCATTTTTCGTGGTGATAAATATTTGTTAAAACAAATTAAGTTTTTAAAAGAATAATGTGTTAGAAACACTTGCAGTAAACATAATGATATTGTTAGTGAATATTAGTTTTTATAAATTCTAGTAACAAATTGTTCTGCAATATCACCTTTCAAATTAGTCATTATCTTCTATTTACACCATGTTTAGAAAGAATTTTTTTTTTAACATTCAAAATCATAAATCATAGAATCCAAATCTGATTCTTCAAAAACTTCTAAATTTGTATTAAAGATATATTTTGCTATTTAATTAATATGTAATTTTCGGACTAAACTGCACTTGATCAATTAATTTATTAAGAGGTCGTTTGGTTAGGGTTTGAGGATATTTAATCTCCACACTAAATATGACATTGATTTTATATGATGTTTGGCTCCCATTTTGTTTTATCCGTTAACAAATAATTAAGATCGGAAACATCACAATACTTATAGTAATTTATTTTAATATGAATTAATGTTACAATTTTTATGAATGCTCTGTAAGTGGAGTCTGGGAAGGGTGCATGGTGTATGCATGTCTTATTCCTGCCGTTACCTTTGTGTGTAAGGTAATAATTTTTGATAGACCCTCAACTCTAGAGTTTTTTAGATTCAATTAAAAAAAATCGACTTAATTAAAATATTATATAGAGTTTTTTTTAGTTTGAGTTAGAACTAATTGCAACCTGACATGATAAATTAAAAACATGATAATATGAAAATAGATTTAATGCATTCTTATGCCACTATACGAAAATTATACCTTTTATATTAAAAAGACTTGAAAATGGTTTTTTCTCTCTCTTGAAAATGGTATCTAACTTTATAAATGATGATATAACTTTATTTGATATTTTAGAAGTTTAAAATTAAAATACTTAAAATTATTATCTACCAATAAGCTTATTGAGAACAAGAACTAATGTATTGTATTGCAAAAAATGACTAACATTTTATTAGTTTGAGTGAACTTTTTTCAAGTTATATAATAAGATACTAACTTTTTACCTACAAAGTTATAAACTAAAAACATGTTTTACGTATGAAATCTATTATTTAATGAAATAATTTCTTTTTGGAGTAGTTAACTTTTAAGAGCCTAAACTGACCATACCCTTGATCCAATCCTAACTAGGAAAAAAAAATTTTGTTTAAAAGATGAATATACATTTTAAATTACACATCATATACTAATTTATAATATACATTATAATCTTTTTATATTATTAACCCCTTCGTAAATTATCTTCAAATCAAACTATGTCCGGAAAAAGATACACCCAAAGATAGGATGCAAGAGGGATGATTTGTCCTTGAAAGGGGCTGGGCTTATGCTTTAAGTTTTTGGTTTTGCAAAAAAAAAAAATGTCTATTGAATGAAAAAGTCTTACTTTCTTTTTTAAGTTTTTGAGGTTTGAATCAGTATTTTTAGGAATAATTTGTAAGGTCTAAATTTTCAATTGTTTTCACAACCTTAACTTACCCCACTTTTTTCTCTCTTTTCGTCACGTGTCTATTATTTTCTCAACAACGCGTAAGACCCACGCGATAAACTTAGGTTTATTTTTTTCTTTTAGTCAAAATTTATATTTATTTCGACATTTAATATGTGGTGTTTGCTTGTTAACCGTATTTGTTTTTATTTTACTTTTTTCTTCTACCAAATTGACTTAACAAAGTCAAACTTGCATTATATGAAAGAGGAAAAAATTACTTATGTAATCTTTCTTCTTTGACCGGTGAGATTGCATAATAAATTTAAATATAATTTGGCAAACTAATATTTTTAATTTAATAAATTACTCATATATTAGTAAATAAAGTACTTCTAAATAAAGGAAATAATAGGAATTAAATTTTATAAATTTGATATTGATTTTTTTTAATTTAATAAGTTCTAAATTAAGGCGTAGCTTTTATTGATCTTAGAATGATAATTTGTATAACACTTGTAGTTGTATGTATGTTTAATTAAAAAAGACATAAATATAAAAGTATAATTTTTGCAATGATAAACTTATTTTACAAAATTATTATTTATTTTCTTTGTTTTAATTTACGTAACAAAATAAACTTCAAAAATTAAAATTTTAAATTTTGATAGTAAATGTCGACATAGAATCATATAAGTTTTTTTTTTCTGAAATAAAATAGCAATTACATAAAAATTATTATAAGTCACAATAATTAACAATTTAAAATATCTAAAAAAATGTATGGAAATATTACCCTAAAAAAATTATTTAGCTTCCGAAATACGAAAAGCACCTCGTAAATTAACTTGTACATCACATAATTAGTTTGTATGATTTTAAGTTTGTTTGTAGTAAAAGTATGATGCTCATATACAGGCAAATAAATTACAACATGCTGAAAAATATATTGACTTGCTTTAAAAAAATTCAAAATTTGTAATTACCTACGAACTAGTAATTTCTCAAATTTTTATAATCATCAATTTTTAGGTGACAAGTTTAAGATCACAAGAATAAATAAACATACTGATACATTCTACATATCTTTAATTTAAAATTACAAAAAAAAAAAATTTAAATTTTTTTCCCTAAACTTTTTGGTCAAAGTCAAAAGCAAATAAATAAATTAAATAAATTTCATACCAAATTAAAATTAGATAAATAAATTTAAAACAAAGGGAGTAACAAACAAAATTACATTCAAACAGACCATTTTTTTCCATATGATATTATCTATACAACAAAGTAATAATGATAATATGAATAAAGAGGAAAAGAATAATAATGAAAATTAGACTAAATTAGTTTTGTTCAAATCCACAAAATTAGTTGGAGAAGTTGAGTAAACACTCCCTTGTTAAGGGAGCGTGTTGACACGTGTCCCTTCTTCTAATTCTTAAGCTGTGTTTGGTAGAATTTCCTTGAAAGGGAAATTTTCATGCAAAATTTCTCTTTGTTCACTTTTTAGTACTCTTTTTTTCATACTCAATTTTGCCCTTTTTCCTTCTTCTCCCTTAAAATTTCCCAAATTTTACATAATTGCCCCTATTAATTCCGTTCTCATCCCAGAATTAATAAGCACTCCTTTATAAGCGAACGCCACTTCTCTCACTCACTCACTCTTTCTTCGTTCTGTTTCTCTCCGTTTTAGTATTGCAAAAGCAAAAACATCAATTCCGAAACGAAACGCTTTTTTTTCTTTTGAATTTTGTTGCCGGCGTCAATGGCGGTTCCTCCGACTGTCCTTGCAACGCCATCATCATTGTACGTTGGTGATCTTCACCACGATGTTTCCGATGGACAACTCTTTGATTTTTTTTCAGAGTTTAAAAGCCTTGCTTCCGTCCGCGTCTGCCGTGATTCATCCACTGGACGTTCCCTCTGTTACGGCTACGTCAACTTTGTTTCTCCTCAGGATGGTATATCTCGTGTCAATTTTTTTTCTTTCCTGTATCTGCATTGATTGCTAGGGTCTGTGGTTGTATATGTGTTGATTTTATCGATTAAAATGCTGCTTCGATCGTTTGATCGGTTTTTTAAATTCGTTTGATTTTGATTTGCATGTTGAATTTTGTTCAGGATTTCAGGTTGATTGATTGATCAATCTGTAATTGAATTGAGTCTGATATATAAGTTTTGTCATGATTGATCAGGCGATAACTGAATGTACTTTGATATACATGTTTTATATCATGATTGATCAATCGATGACTGAACGGACTCTGATATACAAGTTCTGTGTCGTCATTGATCAATTGATAAATTAATAGACTTGGATATACATGCTTTGTGTCATGATTGATCAATTGATAACTGAATGGAATCTGATATACATGTTTTGTGTTATGATTGATCAATTGGTAACTGAATGGAATCTGATATACATTTTTTTGTGTCATGATTAATCAATTAATAACTGAATAGGCTTGGATATACAAGTTTTGTGATTTTGGACTTTTGTGTGTTTACGGACACCTCTCTAACTCAAGTTTTTTACTCTATTTGTCAAATCAGAAATTGATTGTATTTGCGTTGCGAATTCATGGTGATGTTTGGATGTTGTTTAAATGGATCAATAGAATAATCAGATTGTCTGAGAGTGAGAAAAAAAATAGACAGTGACTGGTCGAATGTGATTTTTTTTTTAAAAAAGATAAAAAAATTATTTCCTATTTCCTCAGGTATGATGTTGATTTTAATGTACTATTAAATGAGTTGTCTTCTGATCGGAGAAATATATAATATTAAATCTTGAGGATTTGACTATTTTTATTTGTATGAATTTTTCTGTTTCAAGTCACCTGATTTGATCTGTCACTGATGGTAGCTGTTATATGTTAGTTGGTGCTTTGTGATATGAAGAGTATATAGTTGTAGATCTTGAGATTTTATCAGATATAACCAGAAGTTTATTGTTGTTTTTGCGGTGTGAGTCGTCTTGGTAGTTTTCATTACAAGTTAGATCCTTTTTAACATTTAATGAACCCCTTTAGACCCTAGATGATTTCACTGGTTGGATGATCTTAGTGATTCCAAAATTAGGTCTTGTTAATAATTTTTGCTTAATTTTTTTGGTCGTCTAGTTTCTTTGTCCTTTTAGAAAGTTGAGAATACTGTATCAATACAAACTTCATCAACTGTTGTTTAGTTGCTTTTATTGGCTTGCAACTCGTATCATTCATGAAATGTTGTGGATTAGTGGATCTGTGGATGTGATCTGACCTGCGATTTTGGAGTCCAAGCATGAGCTAACCTTTTCTGATTGTGTTCAATGTGTTATTAAGTTTTTTCACCGATTCATGAAAGTTGGTTGGCTTGATTTTTGACTTGGAAAGCTTCTGTTTTTTTCTTCTTCTGAAACCTATGAGCAGCTATACGTGCTATTGAGGTTAAAAATAACTCCACCCTCAATGGAAAGGTTATGAGGGTTAGTTGGTCTCTGCGTGACCCTGATGCGAGACGAAGTGGTAAAGGAAACGTGTTCATCAAGGTATCATCAAGCTTTGACTGAGTGAATAGTATTCAATTGATTTGAGATCTTAACAGGTTCTCTATTTTGATTTATATATCTAAATTGTAATTTTACAGAACATAAGTGATTCAATTGACAATGCGAAGCTTCAAGAAATGTTTCAAAAGTTCGGAAATATCTTATCTTGTAAAATTGTCACTCATGAGGACGGAAAGAGTAAGGGATATGGCTTTGTCCAGTTTGGGTCGGAGGAGTCTGCTGATGCTGCTATTGAGAAGCTTAATGGGATCATGGCTGGAGACAAACAGATGTATGAGCATTTCCATATCCGTTGCAATCATCTAGCTTTCCATATTGCAATTATGATGACCTTAGATGAATTATTTGTTTTCTTTGTTTACATTATTTTTTATTTTAGTCTATTTATTTATGATATCTTGCATTGATGGCATAGGTATGTTGGGAAGTTTGTCAAAAAAACTGACCGGGTTTCGCCCAATCCTGATGCTAAGTACACAAATTTGTACTTCAAGAACTTGGACGTTGACATCTCAGAGGAGTATCTTAGAGAAAAGTTCTCTGAGTTTGGGACGATAATTAGCCTTGTTATTGCTAAAGATGAGAGTGGAGCTCCAAAGGGTTTTGGATTTGTCAACTTTGACAATCCAGATGATGCTAGGAAAGCTGCAGAAGCAATGAACGGATCACCTGTTGGTAAGTCCTAGCTTTGTCATGTTGTTGTATTCTTAAATGTGATTGCAGCCATGCTATTTATAATTTTGTGCGGTGAAATATATTCATTAAATAGGCTCCAAGACCTTGTATGTAGCGAGAGCACAAAAGAAAGCAGAGCGCGAACAACTTCTGAAGCGCCTCTTTGAAGAGAGAAGGAGGGAACAGATAATGAAATATCAGGTACTCATTCTCATTTCCTTATAACTAAAAGAGAATTAATTATTTATGATCTGTTTATGAAAATACTTGAATTATCATGTCAGGGTTCAAATGTGTATGTCAAGAATATTGATGATGATGTCACTGAGTATGAGCTGCACCAACTGTTTAGCCAATGTGGCACAATTACTTCTGCGAAAGTTATGCAAGATGAGAAAGGTTTGAGTAAGGGTTTTGGATTTGTATGCTTCTCCACAGCAGAGGAGGCCTATAACGCTGTGAATACTTTTTATGGTGAGTCATACATTTTCAATATGCTCCAGATCATAGTAGCATGCACCAAAATCTCTGATGCCGCATGTTTCAATGTTTTATCTCTTCTCTATCCGTTTACTAATTAATTTGGCTTAAATTTCTTTTCATTGTGTTCCTTAGTTCTGTGAAGTTTTGGAAACTTTTGAATAGAAAAACTAAATAAGGAAGACAAGCCATCTTTGGTTTTACAAGAAGCCTAAATATATTCCAGTCATTTTGCAAGTAATTAGACAAATAGATAGACGAATCAGGCCAAGCCTGTGTATACTATTGGTCAAGTATATGTTTATGTGCTTATATCACACCATGTTTGCATGTACGTTGTCACCCAATAAATGTGCTTCAATTTTGGAAAGTCTATTTTCTCTCATATTTCCTCTTTTGTATTCTTCACCTACTCTTCAACATAAGGACAATTTCCATTCTTGAATTGAGTGATTTACATGCCATATGATTAGTTAGATGCCATGATCTTTAAGTATCCAATTCATTATTAAGTGATTACACTGTATGATATGACACTTATTTTTGTGAGATGTTTCACAGGATTTATGCTGCACCGAAAGCCGTTGTATGTGGCTATTGCTCAAAGGAAAGAGGAAAGACAGGCGCAGTTACAGCTACAACACGCACAACGACTCGCCGGGCTAACAGGAGCTTCAGCTATGTATCCTGGCGCATATCCTCCCCTTTACTATCCAGGCCATGGTATTGTTCCTCAAGTACCAGCACGACCTGGGCTGATGTATCAGTCTCTTGCTATGAGGCCAGGTTGGGGTACTAATGGGTTCACAAACACCCCCAGACCTAGCTATCAACCTGCTCCAGTTCCCATGGTTAGTCCCTGTAAAGAGTCATAGCACTTGGCCATCTATACTTTCTCCACTTCTTGGAGTTTTTTGTAGGGTCAATTGGGTTCATAATTGAACACACAAATTCTTTATCCTTTTAGAAGCAATTCCAGACATGTTAAATTGAATTGACATGCTTTTGTTTAGATTTATGGTGAAGGAGGTTACAGCTTGCATCTTATTTTTCAGATTCCTAATACTTATCGACCATATCGGCAGAACAGGGGAAGGATGAATGGATATATGCCAGCTTCAAATGTGACCAATGTGCAGCCATCAGGTCAACCAGCGGTGTCATCGAAAGATTCTCAGGTAGTTGAACCTCCATACCTATTTTACATAAATTGAGAATCTTGATGTCCAAATGTAAGTGAATTGGTTATACAACTGAGATTTTCAAAAGTTCCATCTTAGTTGGTTAGGTTTGAAAAGTGGTTTAGCTTCAAAAGTGGCCTAAGTATCACTAATACTCCCAAAAAAAATTCATGCTTGCAGCGTGCTGGGCAGGTCAGATTTGCGCCGAATGGCCAGACTCGTGATGTGACCAGAGGATCTTTTGTATCAAATGCTGCTGGTTCTATGGCAGTTGGATCTGCTGCTGATGGTACTGAAATGCTGAGTACCTTGCTTGCTTCTGCTAATTCTGATCAGCAGAAACAGATACTTGGCGAGCGCCTTTATCCTCTTGTTGGTAAACATAAGGTGATTGATTTTCTTTCTTGCTTTCCTTTTTCTTTTATATTGGTCTTCTGACATCCAGAGAATTATCAAAACTATCTTATTAACTAACTAACTAACGTAACATTTTTTCTGCAGCCTGAGCTTGCTTCCAAGATAACTGGAATGCTGTTGGAGATGGACAACGCTGAACTGCTATTACTGTTGGAGTCTCCAGAATCTCTGGCAGCCAAGGTGGAGGAAGCTGTCGAGGTGCTCAAGCTCTCTAACGCGAAAGTTTCCAGCCAAGAGTCGCTTCAGCCAAGTTTTCTCTCTGCACCAGAAGTTGCAGTCAACTGACTGAGCAATCCTGCTGCTGACATATTTATCTTTAGCAAAGATAGATAGAAGTTACTAGAGGGTAAGGGGGGGGGGGGGTAGTAGTTAAGGTTAGGCAGTAGAGTAAGCAAGGGTTGTCATACCATTTGGCGTGGCAACCCTACTAGACTCCTTGTCTGCATGGAGTCCATATCTTTCTGCTTTGTTACAATCTAGGCTGTCTCTATTTACCTTCATTATGAGGGATTTACTAGAGTCTCTATATGACTTTATAATATAGACAGCTTAACTTAATGCAGACCTTTTTAAAACTTTATGATCCAGTGTTTCTTCTTTTAAATTTGTCTTCAAATATCTTCTCTAGATGAATTTTGTGCATGCAGCTATGTATACTTTTGTGAAGTAGTCATACTACTTCATCTTCAACAGAAGGCTAGATTGCCTTCCTTATTGACATCTCTATTGTCGGGGATGCTGCAATCATGCTGCAGGTTATACAGTCAGTGCTACGAATCCAACATCTCGAATTTGAGATGACATTTAAAACATGTTCTTGAAAGTTCCTTATTTTCTGCCATTATTTCCTTACTTTGCTTTAACAAATATTGAACCATATTGCAAGCTTATTTACGGGAAGGGTGTTGATTAGACAGATATTTATTAATGACCAAATATTTGCATTGAATCTTCAAGTGTTTTGGTTAGTGAGGAATTTGTTATTTTTATTAGTCTAGGTTTATTTTCTATTTTGCATGAACTTATTAAGGTTTTTACCCTTGTCCTAACCTAGTTCATATTTTCAAAAACATGGATGCCTATGGATTTCATAAAGTACAAGGTACAATGATATGTAGTATAGGTTAAGTTTCAATATGGATATTTAAGGGCGTGTTTGATACTACGGAGGAAATATTTTTTGGAAAATGTTCTTATACTTTTTCGGTGTTTGATTCATAGGAGGTTGTTGAAAAAACAAATTAGAGTGGAAACTAGGGTTAGTTAGTAGGTAGCTAGTAGGGCGTAGTCTTGCTTATTTTTCCATTCTAGTAGTCGTAATTTTCTCATGGAGTTTCTTGTCCTTTCAATGCTTGTTATTACTTGTTGTTTCTTTCTATCAAAATGTTTTGACATGATATTTATAGTAGTAATTGTTATGACTTCTTCACTCCAATTTATTTTATCTTTTCTTGTATAGTATTACCAGGTAAATAGCCTTCGTTTCGCACAGTATTGGTGAACTACCCCAAGTAGCTCACATCTTATTGTATTTTTTTTGTAGTTGATAAAGTTATGGAAAATACCAAATTAAAACACATCTCTTTTAGTTGGAGGTACAAACATATGGTCATTTCGATCAGATGATGTCTAAGGATATATATACATCCAGGAGAATATTGTCGTTTAGGCTTTCACACTGCATCGGTTGAGACATCTCTTATTTACAAATGTTTGGCAATATATGTCCAGATTTTTTAGTTTATATGATTTAATTGTTTAAAGAAGAGATATATCATATATATATATATTGGATAACTTATACTTTACTATAACTTGCACGTAAAAAATCATGTTACCAAAGTTATACAGCTTTCAGATTGTCTTAGCACTATTTATCTATGAAGATATATCGAAGAATTGTCAATCGATTTTGCTGCTTGTTTGTTACATGTCTTTTATCTGTCTGCACAAAATTGATGAGTTCATTATCATTGGGAAAATTAGCTCAAAAAATTTATACTAGTCAACATTTTCTTCACCAAAGTAGATTTAGTCCCTCAATAACAACTACAAAATAGTATCCTTTTAGATTCAATAGGTATTCAAATAATAGAGATAATAAACAAATGTTGTCTTTGTAGATGGAATCCAAAATAAGTTTACAAAATTTTCCACAAGAGCAGCCAAGGCATATAGTGTTTCTCAATGTGTTATATTACTCAATATAGATACGACATCTTATAGGCTAACATATTCGCTTTGTAAAGGAGAAAAACATTTTTCTTCCAAGTCTACATACAATATCAACTTAGTATTTGTTACGAACAAGGGTTGTGGTAGAGTGGTAAGTACTCCTTCATCCTTAACACTGAGGTCTCTGGTACGGAGTCCCCTTTGCTAGGGAGCGTTTTACCGTCCAATGTGGGATTTCTCGGAGCGAATCCAGATTTAATCAAGCTTCAATGTGGATACCGGACACTGGATGAAAAACCAAAAAAAACTTAGTAGTTGTTGAAGTAATGAAGATAGTGTGACTGAACTCTAGCTTTAAACATTATCATACTACTATTGCTAGACTCTAATAAGAGCCACCCCATAACACTCTATGCAGTGGTTGAGTCAGAATTTTTAATAAGGGGTTCAAAATCTGAAGAAATAGACACACGAAGTAGCCGAAGGGGGTTCGGCATCTACTATACAGTGCCGGCTCTTGCCTATAAAATTTTAGGCATTGGCCTTAGGCCCCCAAAAATTGGGGGCCTCAAATTTTTATAAATAAAAAATTATGTATTTTAACCCCATTCAAATAGAAGAAATTAAGGAAACATTGTTTTGGATTCTTACAATTTCTTCGTTAACACTCACATTATTTATCCTTTGTAACTCTTTTTGCACTCTATTTCTTCAAATCTTTGATAGTTAGAGTAATACACTCTCAAAAATA
>JAJOOH010021753.1:0-30873 GCA_029582605.1 Solanum gracilifrons | reverse complement strand
GCTTTCTTCTATGAATGAACATTCCAATTTTACAACCAAGACCCCCCCCCCCAACCCCACACACACATAGCACATTCAATGAGATTTCAGGAATAATATGGCTGGCCTTCTGACAGCTACTACACTCGTAATTCTTCCATAACTGTTATGCTTCTGAGAACATAACTAATTAGAAAAATAGTACCCCAATTTCTATAGTTGTTTCCTCAATTCTTTGAGGTTAGATGCAATAAATTACATTTTCATATAAGAATTTCCTTGCTGATTGTCAACTTACTCAATAAATTGTTCCTCCTTTCAACTTACATACCATATTTCTGACATTGAGTATTCTTCCGTACCAAAAAACGTAAACCAAGATTTTAAACAATCACTGGAGGATGATTCATCAAAAATACAGTTTCTCTACTGGAAATGAACACCAAAACAGGGACACAAGCAATCTGAAAAAATGTTTTACTAACCCCGTCCCAATTTATGTGGCACTTTCACCTCCGGAGAGACAATTGGACTAGTCTTTGAAGCTAAATTGGATAAGATCAACTCAATATTCTAAAATTGAAATTTAGATATCCAAACATTATACAAGAGGTACTATAAGTCTAAGTTGCTCGGACTCTTCACTTTCGGTGCCGCACCTGTGTCGACACGACATGGGTGTGGGTGTGGGTGCGGGATCCGTACCCAATCTGGTCAACCGTTTTAGGTACTTTGACCAAATTTGAGGAAGAAATTCTGGACAGATTCAATGAATTCTTTAATCAAAACAAGGTCTAAGGTGAAATTGAAGAAATGGGATACCTTGTACATATAAATTTCGATTGTCACTCCCTTTTGTTTTATCTCCTTCCCGGATTCTCCTCTTGATCAATATTTTCTCCTCAACTTTTTCATACAATCTCTCATAATTTAGGCTTTATAACTCTATTTTTAGATGAATCCCCGCACCCGTATCCATACATAGATCTGTATGCCCGAATCTTAAAATTTAGATCATAGAGGATCCGACCTCTAGATCCGCACCCGTGTCGGAAACCCACACCCGAGTCCGAGCAACTTAGCTATAAGTTGCATTTCTTCTCATGTCAATGTGATGAAAAATATATTTAAAAAGTTGGTCAAAGTTTACATAGTTTGAATCGCAAAAAGCTAAGTGTCACATAAATTGTGATAAAGGAAGTAGTAATTTAACAAGAAGTAGAGAAAACCCAATTAATTTAGTAAATCAAAACAATTACAAGAAACTAGAATAGCAATTAAAAAATAATAAGTCTACTTCTCATGAAAATAACTAACAAAATTAATCCCAAAGTTAAGACTATTTATTCTGGTATAAGAAGAAAATATAAAAGTACATAAGTTGACGAGTACAAGGGTGGGAGATAGATGTTCTACACTATGTTGCTCGGACTCTTAAAAAATGTCAACGGGTGCGTGTCGGATTCGCCAAAAGTAGTGTATTTTTGAAGAATCCGAGACGGGTGCGGCATCAAAAGTGAAGAGTCCGCGCAACTAAGGTTCTACATACTAGATTTTACATTCAATTGTATCAACTATGACAATATTATATAAGGTTTGCTATTCACATAAGTTTTTTTTTTTATGACAAGGGAAACCCGCAACCGCTACCCTTTGGGTGCGCACAGGGTAAAACCTCCGCTCCTATGCAATAGCTCGCAAACCACATAGGAGAGGTAACCCGCACTAGGCAAACCCGGTGCGACGAGCTCGACCCAGAAGGCAAACCCCTTGCTTTCGCTGGCAAGGGGTTTCGAACTTGAGACCTCCAACATGGAAGTCCCAAGCCCAAACCACTGGGCCACCCTGAAGGGTCTATTCACATAAGTTTAAAAATTGCAAACCACATATTATTATGCCTTTTCGGCGTCTCTTGATCCTAAACCCATCCTCTTATTTTGTATGTTAGCTACTAAACAGGTACTTATCACAGGCGACGAATAAGGAATTTTTTGGCAAAAAGGGGCGGAACAAAAAGAGTAACAGCAAACCTCACCTCTTTTTGCAGGTTTTGCAACTGAAAGGTTGAAATCACATAAACTCATTATTTCCAGAAATTTGATACAGCAGTTCGAATAAATAACCATTAATTTCTCCATCAATCTTTGAATGGAAATCCACCAAACATCTGATACCACAAGTCAATTATACTATTACAGTGGAAAAGCTGGAATCATCCAGCAAAGATATTAACACCTTAAACTAGCTACAGCACGGAAACAGTGCATAATGACATAAGGAGAACTTGAAGAACTCTTTTAGCTTACCAATCATGGTGAGCACATGTATCTTCTACTAATAGCATATTGATACTACTATCATAATTGCCTGCACTTTATAGAGCTCGGAAGAGTACGCCTCCCTTCTAGAGGACAAGATTAGGATTTTACGTAGCACTAGTAACACTTTCTTTACCTATGCACCTACCTTCCCTCCTCCCTACCCCACCAAAGGACCAAGAGAGAGAGAGAAGAAACAGAAGAGCAACCACAAAGGATTGACCTGTTCCATTTGACCAACCATTTCAGGATTTCAAATGTTTCTTTGAACTACTTAGAAGTAGTTTGAAACAGATACCAAACAGAATTAAAATATAGCACCAGATGAAGAAATTTCAGCAATGCGTCATCTCTAAAAGAACATTCACCTCGTAAAAGCCCTTCTGATATTCATTCAAAAAGGTAGAGGCAATTATAGTCCAAGAAGCTCCGAATTTTTCCTGTAAATTAAGCAGGGAGAGGTCAAATTTGAGCATATCAAACAAATTTACAAAGATCAAAAGGGATGCAGGATTCTGTAATGTTAGAATAAGAATAGCAGGGGCGGATCTAGGGATTTGGGTGCGGGTTCTCAGACCTGGTAACTTATGGGCAAAACCATTATTTATATTAAGAAATCTATTAAATGTAGAGAAAATTACAGCACAATACCTTTGGGCCATCTAGTTTACTGTAGGTATATATAAAATATACACACCTATACATATATAAAATACCTACTAGGATTTCAAAAATTATCAATAGAAAGTCAACCGAGCAGAATCAAAGAATTACAAATGACTTCACAAAAAGGATTTAATTGTGTAAATAAAAACTGAACATCGTTGTCACGAGAATTGCATATACACAACGTATAGAGACCATATACAACCGAATGTATATGTAGTGTATACTTCATATACACTACATATAAGAAATATGTATTGGAAACTCAGTAACAAAGTTGATTCTTGGCCCAACGGCAGAAATGAAACCCATTTAAGTTTTGTTGCTCTCCTGGTTCAATTCCCTTCGGACACTTATAATAAAGTTCTTTTTTAATTTGCCATCGTTTGTTACCCTAAAACTTCAAGCCCATTTAAGTTTCCTTGTAGAAAAATTGGCACAGCATGACATGTTATAGCTTAAAGTGGCGTTGCTTTTTTCCCCTGAAAAGAATTCTTTTTCCTGATTTTTCTGATCTTTTCCTTAGACACGTTTTTCTTGATTTGTTCTTTATTTTTTGAAAATGTAAAATTTATTCCTTAATTCTTTATGCTTCTCTTTGCTTATTTTAAACAAATGCTTTTGGAAATAATTGTTTTTCATATTTTTTACCTATTATATCTCTCTAGAATTTCTTCATACATGCATATACTCCTTTTTCGCCTACATTTTCTCCTCCATGTCTAAATTCACTCTGTGTATCTTGCATTGTCATTGTCAAAATATTTTGAAATTTCTTGATTTGTGGATTTGAAAGTTTCATCTCTATTAAGCAAAAAAATAGGTCATAGTGATTGATTTTTGGTATTAATTTTCATGGGAAATGATTACTTATACATTATTTATCCTCTAAATAAAAGATGTATATACTTATGTGAAGAGTTTATTAAGCTAATGTATTCTATTAGTTCTTTATGGATACATAGTGCTTCATTCAAAGAACATTTATGCATAAATTATAAATTTATATATACATTGTAGTTTGTGTATACATGAGAGTATTGCGTATTCATTCAATTAGTAAGTAATTGTATACATTTAAATGTATGGTTTCTGGTGTAATGTATTCATATTCATGTATCCATAAATTTGATTATTAGTATACAAGGCCAAATTGCATTTTCATGTCATGGATTATACCTTTAGCAGTGTATGCTACTTTTTGATCAGGATTTGAAGTGTCGGTGTTGTTGCAATTAATTGGGTATTGATAATCCCATCTTCTTCTTCAGCCATTGGAAGTGATAATGAATGTCAATAACTTTTCAAGTTATGCATAACGGATAGTTTTTGAATTTGCCTGATCCTTTCTTCAATTCCATGTATACTCACAATCCCGTAGTGTTTCGTATCAACATCGGTATTGAATCATCATCAATCTTATTATGAAATTCAAGGAATTGATGGAAGTATCGACATTTTTATATGGGTCGAAATCTTTTGAATGAATCCATTAAAATCATTTTTTGTTGTAATAACCACCCCTTCCATGAAATAATCCACAACATTATTTTTACTATCTCATTCGCCACGATGATGAATCAAAACAATCAAAGATGTTATCTATATCTTGATGTTCATTGTTAAACTGCATTGTTGTTTCTATTTAGATTACTGATTTTGGGTTGGCAAAATTTTTGGAAACTGAATTGCCATCTTCTTCAATACAAGAATAAATAATACGGATGAAAAACTTTAACCCACATCTCCTTATTTAGTGTTGGTTACGTGAAGGAAAAAAACCCTACTAAAATACCGTTGGGCTAATATGTGCTATTTTATTATTTGTCTATGAATTACTAATAAATATTGGGCCATATGTTGCTAATTATATGTAACAGTTGTCTATCTATGTCATTTTCCTTGATTGATACTGCAAGGGTAGTGGTGGCAAATGGGCGAGTTGGGTCAAATTTGGGCGGGTTGAAAATGGGTCAATATAAAATGGGTAATAATTCAATCCGCCCATATTTGATATGGGTAAAAATTGATTGGGTAATAAATGGGTTGGGTAAAATACTAGTTTAGCCATATTTACCCATATTTTCATGAGTAACTAGTACTTTACTTAAGAACTCAATATGAAGAAATAATTTAGACTTGTTTTAGATGAAAAATGTTGAAAATGCTTCATTTAGTTTTATTGTATCATAAAAATAAAAATAAAAATCCTATAACTTTTCAATATAAAATAAATTTATGTAATAACAAGATGAAAATATTTTTAATTTCAAGGTAAATGAATATTTGCATTTTAGTACTAAAACATGCATAATGCACTTTAAGCAATGTCAATACTAATACATGATTTGCTTATTTTACAGCATTATTTATTATCCAATATAAAATTAAACAAATAAAAAAATATATAATTATAATTAAAAAAATAAATGTACATTTAAAATATATATTTTTGGTGGGTCAAAGACATCACCTTTTCAATTATAGAGAAGAATAATTAGTTCTATAGAATAACATAAAAAGGAAGATAAGTTACACTATTTTTAGTGATATGATGAATTTTGAGTGAATAAAAGTTAGAAGCTTAACTCATTTGCCTAATTCATATTTTACCCATATTTTACCCATAGTTTACCCATATTTTTATGGGTTGAATATGGGTATCAACCCATATTTTACCCATATTTTTATGGGTTGAATATGGGTATCAACCCATATTTTACCCATGTAAAAATCACTCACCCAACCCATTAAAATATGGGCGGGTTGGGCGGATTACCAAAATATGGGCTCATTTTGCCGGCACTATGCAAGGGTAATGATGCCCAAACCTTTGAAATTGAAATAAAATTCATACCACTAACCATGGTGAGTTAACAATCACCGATTATTATTCTGAGTTAAGTGGATTATGACATGAGATCGACAATTATCAAGATCTCTAAGTGAAGTTTACCAATATTGCAATTTTCTTTCAATAATTGGTTGAAAAGATTATGATTTTCTGGCCTGTTTGAACCTAGAGTATGATCAAATCAGGGTTCAAGTTCTTGGCAAATATCATTTTCCTTCTCTTAAGGATGGGTTAGTATAGGAATAGAAATATATTTTGCATATAGTATTCTACTTAAAGAAGGATTGTTATGTAGTGCCTATAAATAGGGCTCAGTGTAAAAATATAGATACACAATTCAATAATAATATTTTTTCCTATATTTCTCCTATTTTACACCATCAGTTTTTCAAGGAGAGAGCAATAAGGAGGAAGAGATGATTTTCCCTAGTTCCATATGATACTGGAAAGTGAATTTTGGAGAAAGAATTCAGGGGAGGCTGGTGGGCATTTGGATAGGCCTGATGTGATAACATACTCAATGAGAAAAAAGCAGAAGAAGCCATTATAAAATCTGCTAAAGCTGAATCCTCTCCAGTTTGCCTATTGCTCATAGAAAGGAGTCAGATCTTGTAACAAACATCCTTTAACTAATCTTGTCTCCTATAATTCCCTGTCTCCCTCCTATAGAGCTTTTGCCTCGTCTATTTCTTCCTGCATATTCCACAAAATTGGAGGGAGTTGCAGATCCTAAATGGAAGCAAGTTATGATTGAAGAAATGAAGGCCTTGTTAAAAAAACTAGACTTGGGAACTTGTCATTTCACCACCAGACAAAAAGTTGGTTCGTTGCAAATGGATCCTCACTGTGAAATATAAAGATGATGTCTCCATTGAAAGATTCAAAGCATGATTGGTGACTAAGAGATTCACTCAAACTTAAGGAGTTGATTATCATAAAATGTTTGCCTTAGTTGCAAAGACGACTTAAACTTATGGAGTTGATTATCATAAAATATTTGCCTTAGTTGCAAAGACGAACACTATCAGAATTATCTTGTCATCTAAAGCTAATCTTGATTGGGACTTACAATAGTTATACACTTGGAAGAACAGGAGTTTATGGAGATCCCTTGTAACGCCCCAAAAATATGGGTGTGTTCAGTGGCGAGGAAGTGCAAACCAAGCAGGTCGCACCTATGTCAGTTATGCAGGCAGCATGTGATGAAGGAGGGGTTGAAGTAGCAATATAAGGCATAGAGACCTGGCAAGAGGCAACGCCATATGAGATGTTGCATGACGTGCCTTAACGGTAGCAAAGATGTTTGACAAGGACTTGGGGTGCACCCAAGGGTCTAGCCCGTCGGCGAAGGCCATGTGCGGCGAGGTATGTCATTGCTGCGCGTTCTCGAGCTAAAGGTGGAATTTGGGGATTCCGGGCTAGGGACTTGTTCGTAGCATGTTCTTATCTATGCTTACCAAATTTGGAGTCATTTGGAGGTCATTTGGATATGCGCATAACTTAGCCAAGGACCAGTGGTATTGTCGTAATTATCCAATGTGTCTAAAGGCTATAACCCGTTCTACAAGACTAGGAATGGGATGAAACTTCATGGAGGTGTGAAGGAAGTCAAGAGGAGTAAGTACAACAAAATATCACCTCATTTGGAGTTTGGAAGAGCCGTCGGCTATGGCCCATTATGATTCTCTGGCGGAAGCATGTCTACTCCTGCCTCTTGGGTAAATTTTTTTTAAGCATATATGAAGGGGGGGTATACATGGTGACAGCCTACCAGCTTCCCCCGAGCGTTCTGCCCCAAGAGTGTTGCCTTGAGGGGGAACCTCAAGGGCCAACCTAGGCATGTCAAAGTAGTGTCCTAGGTGCCCGAGCTCTATGGGCGGCGTGTGGCTCGAAAGTCAACGTTGGGCATCCTGACAAGGCGAGAGGCTTACTATACGGAACAATAGGCCCTCTGGGCCACCCCTTTGATGGGATAGAACCTCTTATGTGATTGGGCAATCGAGGTACTCACTCATGAGCCTCTTGAGCTAACTTGTGAGCTTGGCAAGGGTCCATTGGCCTACGCATGCAGTCGAGGGGCGAAGCTGCACTGTGGGACTTGTATGCATGATATGTGGGCTATGTTGGGCTATGCCCTAGACATATGAAGGCACGACAAAGAAGACACATATGGCCAAGGCCAAGGATTGGAAGTTGCCCTACTCAGGCAAAGAAAAGGCCAAGTGCGCATGCACGAGGTGATAGGCAAGCTTGAGAATAGGAATGTGCGCGCGGTAGCGATGCTGAAGTTTAAGCAAGGGACAAACATGTCCGTAGCCAAACCCCAGGGCAAACATTGATATGATCTAGCATGTAAGGGTGTGACACATGAGTCGAATGCATGTCATAGCCATAACAGCAAACGAGCGGCACAATGAGGGGAGCCTTGAGGCCAACCTCTCCACAGGTACAAGGATCATATGGAGGAGCCTGGGAAAAGAGAAAGGTTTGCCCTAAGCTAGGGGAAGCTTTGGGTGACGCACAAGTAAATTGTGTTGGTGAAGCAGTTGAAAATAAGCCGTGACAAGTGGTATCAGAATAAAGTCATTACAACTGTTGAGTAAATTGTGAACTTTTGTGTAGAGACTACGTCGAAGCAGATATAGTTGTTTGCCCTACTCATCCAAAATCGGTGAACCCAATGCTACAATCTAAGGAAGATTGGTTGCATACAATGAAAGCTAGATTGAGTTGTGTCGGCCAAGATCTATGACAACCAGAATCACGCCCTTCCACAGCCGTTGATTCTGCATTTGTTTGTGTGGATTGATTCGAATTTGAAGCATCTGAATGTGATCGATCTATCTTCGAGGGATGAATTCCCATCAGTGGGTAATGTCTCAAAAGGATTATGTCAAGGCACGTTTGGTTGGTATGTAACGCCATCGTGCGATGTTGTTTAGGTGTTGTCACAAGATTGGACAATTGGATAATTGTTGCTCAAATGTTCTAGATTGTGACCAATCGTCAGTTTTCCCGAAACTCTATAAGCAGTATGTTGGCAGCTTGATTAGCAAGAAGTGCGGACTTGACGATAAACGTCACGCGAAGATGGTGAGTGCATCAGAAGCTTGTCAGTCAAGGTGTGTATTCATCCAATACGATGAGTTGAGTTGTCAGCCATGAAAAGTATAGGCTTGTGAAATTAAAGGAATGTGTCGATGAGTCAATGGCGAGTAAATGGGTCTACGTTGCAAGATGGATGGACTTGAGCCACACCTGAGGGCCACTTAATGAGGGCGGTTGAACGTGTCCTTCTGGATAGTCGGGCATTGAGAATACCTAGCCATAAGATGGGTTGCGAAGAATGGCAAGGCAAGCCCTGCATGTGAAACATGCAGAAAGAGTAGGTTGGAGCCTATGGCATGGGAAAGCTCAGCTTGCAAGTTGATAATGCTATTCACGGCATGAACCGGGCTAGCACAAATCACACCACCAGCGTGAAGTAGGACCTGAGTGCAGGTTCTTTTGTGAAGGGCTGTAGAGTCAAGAAAAGGTGGAGACAGCCATCAGGTGTGTGAGGGGCACGGCTGCCGAACCATTCCATGGGGAGGCACAGTGCCAAAGTACTGTGTATCCAAGTTCACAAATGAAGTATTTCCAAGAGTAGAAGGTCAAGCCGGGTAAGACCACAGATGGGAGTGTTTTGCAGGCCTCGCCATAGGTCAGCCGAGAATTGGGAGCACCTAGAGGGTCCTCACCATAGGCCATTCGAAAATTGGGAACACCAAGTTGGTCATCATCATAGGCTTAACCTTCGAGTATCGAAGAGCTACAAAGGGTTAGAGAATGTTCTGGACAAAGAAGTCTAGTTCATAGATGTATGTGAACGCCGACACTTTGATATGTGAAGTACTTGCCAGAAGTATGTCCCAAAGGAAGTACAAAGTGCCTACAGGTGCAGCGCACATGATGCGCCAAAAGTGCCATGTTGAAGCATTAGATGCTAGAGGTCGGGTTGTATGCCGATTGGGAAAAAATTGTGTTTGTGAAAGGACTATAGAGGTATGGTTGGCATGGATGCCACATCGAGGGATGCCTACCTTTCTGGCCAATCAGGTCGAGGTATGTTTGTGTTGTTGAAGCGAATGTTTGGAAGGAAATGGATGTCTTCTAGTGAAACTAAGGCACGGTGGGACTGCGAGTTATCTATGGGGGTTCTCAAATTCTCGACCGGGCTAGAGATGTCAAGGGCATGCTTACGGTGCCTCCAATGCTTTAGTTTTGTTTGCGGTACTCGACAGTTTGCACCATGATGTGTCTAGTTACTAGGCCGTACTCAAAATGCAAAGTACATGCTTACGAGGCCTCCAAATTTTGTAGTCTTGTTTGCGGCGCTAGTACTATTGCAAGTGCATTGCAAGGAAGAAATAGGCTTCCGAACAATTGTAGGTCGTAAGGGTCATGGTGTGGTTGACGTGAGTGTCACCACAAAGTTAGTCACTAGAGAGTGCAAGTGTGGAGGCACCGTCCAAGTGAACACCGGGAGGTGAAATGCAGATGCAGCTTAGACAAAACTTGGGGGAAGAAGTGCGAGGGGCATGAATCCAACTTAAGAGGAGCTCGAAAGAGTTCCATCACACATGGATTTGGGAACCACGATGTAAATCCCCAAGGGTACAGACTTCGGGTGTTCGTTGGTGTCGTATGTCATCGAGATGATGACTGTCTTGTCTATATAAGGGTGTAACGCCCCAGAAATATGGGTGTGACACTGGCTAAGAAGTGCGGGCCAAGAAGGTCGCACCTATGTTAGCCATGCAGGCGACGTGTGTTGAAAGAGGGGTTGAAGTATGAATATGAAGCATAGAGACATGGCACGACGCAACAACCATATGAGATGTTGCATGACATGCCTTAAGAGTGCCAAAGATGTTTCACAAGGACTTGGGGTGCACACAAGAGACTAGCTCGTCAGCGAAAGCCACGTGCGGCAAGGTATGTCACTGCCGCACGTTCTCGAGCTAAAGGTGGAATCTAGGGATTCCAGGATAGGGACTTGTTCCTAGCATGTTTTTATATATGCTTAGTTGCTTACCAAATTTGGGGTCATTTGGAGGTCGTTTGGATATGTGATTGACTTAGCCAAGGACTAGTGCCATTTTCGTAATTACTCAATGTGTCTAAAGGCTACAACCTGTTCTACGAGTGTGGGAATGGGATGAAACTTCATAGAGGTTTGAAGGAAGTCAAGAGGAGTAAGAACAACCAAACAAAACCTCATTGGAGTTCGGTACAACCATGTATGGCCTAGGATGTTTGTGAGCCTCTTTGGCTACAAAAGTTACTAGAAGAATTGAGATTTTTCTAAAACAGGAAACATCCCTTATATTGCGATTACAAAGATGCAATCAGTATAGCTAAATTATGTTCAGTGTGACCCAACAAAACATATTGAATTGTTCAGTATGACCCAACAAAACATATTGAAATCAATCAGCACTTCATCAAAGAGAGAGGCACTCTAGTGGCACCTTGAGTTTACTTTATGTACCGTCAAAAGAACAACTGACGAGTGTGCATACAAAAGGCCTCAACAACAGAACTTTTTCATATTTTCTTTACAAGTTAGATATGTGCAACATCTTTCCTCCAACTTGAAGGGAGGAGCGTTGGTGTTTAACTGCAAATCAATTAGTATGATTTTAGGAAACTTTATTTTTCCTTATCCTAGCGTAATTATCAGACTAGAATTTTTCCTTTTATTGTAATAATTGATTGTCTTTCCTTAATCGGTTACGATTCACTTGTATAAATAGCTCTTCTCATGGGATGTAAAGACATGCTAAAATACAAAGAAGTCTTTCTTCGTTCTCAAATTCTACAGAGATTCAATACCTGTAAAAGATCTTGTCCAATATAAGGATGGGTAAGACGGTTGAAGTCCCATAATCCTTCTGACTCGAGTTCTTCCTGCAAAGTAACCAGTTAGTGGATTTAATACAGATTCTCTTTACCTAAATGATATAAGAACAATCTAAACCTTACAAAAAATTGTAGAAAGCAGTAACTCTCACAAGTAAAGTATTAGATACCTGACTAATAGGAATAGAAGGTCGAAATTTTCCACAAAGGCCAGTCATTGCATGTTCAGGGAGCTCCCATATTCTGAAGAATCCCAATATGTGATCAATCCTATAAGCTGTAAAGTACTTCCCCATCTGTAAAATGACAACATTGATAAAGTTTGAAATGAACACGTAAAAATTAAAGTACCAGAGTAGGAAAAGAAAAAGCCGGAACTAAGTTTTAGGTACCTGTGTTAGACGAGAACACCACCACCCATAGTTATCTTTTGACATTTCTTCCCAATTATAAGTGGGGAATCCCCAATTCTGGCCGTTTTTATCAAAATAGTCAGGGGGTGCCCCAGTTGAGGTGTTCATGCGAAACAAATTTGGGTAGACCCAGGTATCGACACTATTCCTATCAACACCAATGGGCAGGTCACCTTTCAGCACAACACCTTTCTTTCGCGCATATTCCGCAGCTTCTGATAACTGACATGGAAAGCTTAAGTGTATAATAGCAGTTTTTCTTGTACAACAAAGATAAAAAATTCACAGAGGAATACAGAATACATAAAGATTGTGTTTACTTGTAGATGTAAATGGAACTGGATGTAGTAATAAAAACTAACAACTTCATAGTGCAAGCTTTCTTTAGAGACTAGTTTCTCAAGCTGCAGTAACAGGAAATACATTGTAAGTACGAAACCAATAGGGGGATTATGAGGCTACATGAACTTAATTTTTTTTATGCTTGAACTTAAGCGGTATTACCTTTTCTTTAGAAAATTCAGAAAACCGGCCCCATTGACTGCGCTCGGATGTTTCGAAGAAGTTCCGCAGAAAACAGAAAGCAGCATAGGGTTTCAACCATTCCTGCACTTAACAATAAAGGACCAATGCAAAAGAATAATAAGATCGGCATATTCCAGTCAATTTGCAGGGGAGGAAACATATTAACTATATTATGCTTACAAACTAAAATTTACATTGAAAGGATCTCAAGGTTCTTTTTTTTTCTAACTAAAATTTACATTGAAAGGATCTCAAGGTTCTTTTTTTTTTCTTCTCATTTCATTTATTCCAGCCAGCCATTAGAGTAAACTTAGCCAAAAAAAATGTCGCTAACTTAAAGTTTTGAATCCCAAATGTACTGAAATTGAAGAACCTGATTTTCAGAAAAGAACTCCTGGAATGATTTTGAGTTTAGTACGGTCTCCTTCTCACGAGCGAAAATTTTCTTGGCAATAGAAAGTTTTGTAGCCATGCAAGCTTCATAATCTACATCCTGCAATAATCATAGGCCAGACAAAAAGATAAGGAAATTATCAGATTTATGAATATATATGTCCTTCATGATGGAACTGTTTGATGGCTTTGACCTAAGAGAATGTTCTACAAATTTACACATAAGAGACTGTTGAGAAAGGAATGGCATGCTGTGGTCATGGTGGTCAATTGGTAGTGGCAATGTAACATAGTCACATCAATACTGGTATGGCAGCAGTCAAGGTCTAGGAGGTTTAAGAGCAATTTTGCTGTATGAAAAACTTCATAACTAGGTGATCTGACAGGAAATTGGTTGCAACAAGGAGCTTGTATAGAAGCAGCAATTAAGATGAACATGAATGCCTTTGTTCCCAACAAACTCTGAAAGCAGATTCAAAATCGAAGAATTTTGTGAATACCTTTTTATCCAACTGAACTCTTGCCTCCCTGATCTCTTGCTGTGAATGAGTAGAGAAATAGTCACACAAGTTCAAGATATAAAAATGGAATTTTCACTGTTCAGCTGATCCAACAAAAAAAGGTGTTTTATACACAGATGCAACATAATAAAGACTAAAAGGAACACCTTGATATCCTCTGGAATGTTCTCTGAAATGGCCTCTACCCGTAGGTATAATGGGTGCAGGGCAAATACTGAGAGGGAGCTGCATTGCATCAAGCATGAAAATGGAACAACTAATATCAAATTAGTAATTCTATAAAACAGAGCTTAAAATAACAGAAATTAATTAGCTCACCTAATAGACAAAGTTAAAGGATATAGCAAACACGAAATTTGATAGATATTAATGCTTCACTAGTATATTGGCCAATTATATGAACTGGGGTACAGCAAATATTTCATGCACTCTGTTTTCAATAAACAGAAGAAATCATTCTATTAAGATTATCTTTTTGTTTATGCAGTTACAAACCCTACCAGAAAGCTTTCAGAAAGAACTCAAGAAATGCATACTCCTTTTGAATCAAATTTTCCTTTTATGTTAAACCTAACAAAGGAGCATTCCTTCATCCATATAGGAGACCTAAATCTTAATCGCCAAATGTAGGATCAAATACGAATCTATGTAGCATTATTCCTTTTTTCCTCAGCTTAGGCTTTAGATAGAGGTAACTTAGTATGTTGCTAAAGGGAGCAGGAGTATGGGTATACAGACCACTCAATTTGTGTATTCCAAGTTTGCTATTGCTGACCATACACTAAGATTTAGAACTTGAACTGTATTTCTGTAGCTGAAAGTTGGCATTTTTACTGATTATAAAGCAGGTTCAAAAGCACTAAAGCTGGATAAACAATATTTTGTCATCAATCCACTATTTATGTTGTTGATAAATTATCAAGATGGAATCGATCTGATCAACATGATGATTTGGAGCTCAAATCAAAATCCTTAACAACAAAAATTACCTATAAGGGTATGAATCCCACCACATACAGTTGACTGATGTATCATTGATGGGCAAAAGCTGAACCAAATGAAAGCCAGATTCAACGGCCCAATCTACAAGTAACTTCAGGTCAAGAAACTCCCCAACTCCAAGATCAGCCTCTGATCGTACAGAAAACATGGGTATTGAGACACCCGCTCCCCTCCACGGCATTTCCTGATAATAACACAGATTGGCTTTCTTTTCAGCTTATACTCCCGTATCAGTTTAACAAACATAGAAAGCCACTGGTTATATCTTATAGCTGACTTACCCGCATTAAGCCATCTGAAAGAACTACAAATCTAGATTCACCTGTTGTGACATCAACAGAAATCTCGCGACTGGCACCACATTCCACTGATGTTCCAGCCTTACTATGTTTGCAGTACTTGTATGTTTAAAGCATTAAGGAAGAAAGAGTGTACGTGAAAGAAATTACTGTCAAGTTTATGGTAAAATGGAACTGCATTTAGCCTATAACTCAGGCAGACAAGGATATTTTAAAGGGAAGTCATCTTTTCCCATAACGCAGGCTGCCTGCCATAACGAATCGCCAGCATACGCGAGCTTAAGGCCATCCTGAATCTTCCATTGCCCAAGATTTGAGGAGCTACCAAGCACATAAATCTACAGGATAACATGTATGTCAGGTCTGACATCAAGATGGATTGCAAGGATATTAATGGGCACATAAACAAAAAAACATATGCATGTAAAAATAGCAAAGGTTGTTCTGTGAAAAGAGATCTTACAGATGTTCTTTCCTCTAAATAGGGGCAGCAGATTCTGAATTGCAGAATAATTGAACCTGTTTCAGCAGTAACATTAGAAAGCACATTTCAACTAAGATTGTTTCATAGATAGAGCATCCAACAGAGAAAATTACCATCCTGGTCCAGCTTATTCTGAGTGATCTCTAGGGGCCTTTCACCACCCAAACTCCAACTCGTCCGAAAGATGACATCCTTAAATGCACTTCTAAAAGGGATATTGTCAGAACCAGTCTGCAACGGAAGAAAAAACTTAAGTTGCTAGACCAAAGTCAAAACAAAAGGAAATTGTTGAAAAGGGTGTTGATTACAAAGAAAAATTAAATACATAAGAAGCACATTTGAGGTCATTTTGCAGAATATATTGAATATAATATCAGTCAACTACAACATACACAGTGTAATCCCCCAAGTGAGGTGTGGAGAGGGTGGTGTGTACTGTTGAAATTGGCTTTTAAGTTACTATAGTAGTTTTTAGCAAAATAAGTTGTTTAATTTAAGATAATTTAAATTTTACTTTAGGTTGTTTGAGTATATGAGATATTTTAGGTTGTTTTAAATTTCAAATTATGTAGATTATGTATTTTATGTTGGCTATTTAAAGCCCTCAATGCTTAATAAAATAATTGAGAGCTATTGAAAGTCATTTCAATCCATTGAGAGCTATTGAAAGTCATTTCAATCCACTGAGAGACATTTCAATCAATTCTTTTTGCTGCCCCATTTTTTAAAAAACACCAACAATGGTATCAAGAGCTTTCATTGATCTTCCGGGATCTGTGAAATCTTCAAAAGAACTACCATACATTTTTTAACCCGTAAGGGGTCGTTTGGTTGGGAACTAGTTATCCCAGGATAGTTTATCCTAGAGTTAGTTATCTTGGGATAACTCATCCCACCGTTTATATGGGATAACTTATCCCATCACTATGCTATAAATGGTGGGATAAGTTATCCCAAACATGTCAACCAAACAAGACATCTAAATTTTATCCCAGGACTACCTATGCTTATTTCTCACACCAAACAATCCCTAAGGGTATCCTTTTAACCCATCAAGGCTACTATTTTCAAACCATGCTTTTTCAATGCACATGCTTTTTTCAACCAATTTTTAACCTACAAAAAGGGCAAGCAGCAATCTCTCTTTGAATGCCCAAAAAAGTTTCAGTGGCAGTGAAAATGAAATCATATTTTATAACCTATGTCATGTGTTGTTCTGATGGAAGAAAAATACTTGCAACAATACTTTGCAAATCATATAATTGTCCAAATAAAACCACTTTTTGAAGAACTTATACACAATACAATGACATGGAAGGTGTTTTTGAAGATCAAAATCAAAAGAAGTAAAAGAAAGATCGTCAATATCCAAAAGATATGCAAGTTCAAAAATAATCAAGACAAATTCAGCATCAACTGCTAGAGCAAAATTTGAGGAGGAGAATTTTTTAAAATTGCAGTAACTAAAGCAAAGGAGGAGTGTTGAAATTTTCTTTTAAGTTACTGAAGTAGTATTTAGCAAAATAAAATGTTTAATTTAAGATATTTTGAATTTTGAATTATAGTTAGGTTGTTTGAGTTGTTGAGATATTTTAGGTTGTTTTAAATTTCAAATTACACATATTTTGTATTTTATGTTGGCTATTAACGCCCTCAATGCTTAATAAAATAATTGAAAGCTATTGAAAGTCATTTCAATCAATTCTTTTTGCTGCCCCATTTTTAAAAAACACCAACATGTACACAGCTTTACCCTTACCTTGTGAAGGTGGAGAGATTGTCTTCGATAGACCCTTGGCTCAAGTAAAGCACATCAACATCAGTATTCCTCTTTGATGCCAGTGTCGCATGAGCCTGACCAGCCAAAAAGGGCACAGCCAGGTCCAAGACGAACATCAACAATAAAAGTATTAAGATGGAAAATAAAATTTGTAGAATGGAGTATTGATGAGCCTATAGCTTCTTCTTACACCCATCTTTGTGACTAAAGCGAGTTTATACAAATTACCTCTACTTATATAAAGAGACAAACAATTTGCTAATCTACCCCAAAGATTTTGTGAGAAGATTGTTTGGCATTTAAAGCAAATGACCATTTTGTCTTCAATGATAATGAGATCCTTCTTACCAGACCTGGGGGTTCTAAAGGGAGAAAAGAAGGTATAATTGTCTTAAGGCAAGGCACATTCGTTAGTCGTTTAACTCGTTCCTTCAATTGTGCCATAATATTCCTTGATAGTTCTAGTGTTATGCAGGACAGCAGTACAAGACAAACAATTGGTGTTGGGCATATTTCACAAGGATTTTACTACCTTAACTCTCCCAATTCCTCCACAGCATAACCTGTTGCAGATCCTCCAAATGAACCAAAAACCCCTTGTATACAGGTTTTATGTCCCACATTAGAGTAAAGTCTTATGTCACTTCACTGGGATTTAAATAAGTGAACCAAAGCTGAAGGCTTTAGAAGAAGAATGCGTAACGTCAGACAACCATGATGAAGTATCTTTTTAAAGTGGCACTTGGAACATTAACCACCCATCTTTACAATTCTCAAATTAAAGTGATCAATATGAATGGTTAATAAAGGACGGCATTTCGCTTCAGCCCTTTAAAAGACTATGCTACCTCTACTAGAGGAGGAGAAAAATATGTAATGGCTACTCCGTTACAAAATTCTGATGTCCCAAGGATGAGAGAAAAAGAGGGGAAAGTTCAAAACTATCATAAACTCTTCTTCTTCTTTATTCTGGAGTAAAAGTAAGCACCGAAGAACACCCAAAAGATACAATTTTTTCAAGGATGCAGAAGAAATGAAATTACTAAGAACACTTGTGAGACCTGCACTGCTATTTTAGACCAACCTCCACTTGTCCTTTCATCGGTGATGTGTAACAGTACATATCCAATAAATAGTTCATTCATATATTTATCATATACATTCACTTCCCATGTTCTATTTATTTTAGAAAATATTTTTAAAAATAATAATAATATCTATTTTTTTTTGTGATAAGGTTTAAAATAAACAAGTATCTTAAGGAATTAATAAACAGAACTAGTGTATTTAGGAATTAATGTAGAGTCATTTGGATAAATAATTTAGGAAGTCCTAAAGGTTTTACTAATACCCTCCTTTAAATTTCGCAAGTAAAATATTTTTGCAGATGTATATTTATGAGCAATATATGTTATCTCCTACATATTGTTAAATATGGAGCTAGACCAGGATTTAAATTGACTAAACTGGTAAGGATACAACACAGAAATTGCAATTTCTATGGAGGAAAAGATTTCAGGTGCCATTAAAAGGAAGAATGTCAAATGAAAAGATGTTGATTCTCTATTCTCTGTCTGTCATAGTTAGAACTACTGTTTTAGCTGAATACACGATAGGCATTTATCAAAGAGAAAAAGTTAAGATAATCTGGAAACAACCCAGAATAATATTTCAGCAATTTTTCAAATACAACTTCTCTGGAGTGACAAGGGGAAGGCCACAGAAAATTGTGAATATAGAATAACAGGACGGAGAATGCTTCAGAATCCCTAAATTTTTCAATCCTTTTTTATTTCAGGAATCACAATTCAAAGAGAATTAAACTTAAGCGACCACTGGGTATGTGGAAACGCATGTTTTTGAAATTTTAAAGCAAGATAGCCAAATGAATAAAGAATGAGGATTGAGAATACTACACGAAAATTAGAGGTACACATGAGGATAATGAGAAATAGAGAAAAAAAAATTGAACAATTTTGTCATCTTTTGATTCATCATTTAGTTCATACTAAACGTCTTTGACAACTACATACTAGTGGAAGAGTCGTATGCCGTAACAAAGAATTTTAGGAGCAACTCACATACCTTCCTTTCTCATAATTAAGTTCATCCAAGGAACACGCATCCTAGGTGGTGCAGTATTCACGAAACAGTATGAGAAAGGGACACAGAACAACTGGCATGTATTCCTTTCTCATAAGCCACAACAAAGTTCATCAAGGGACACGAATGCTTAGTATTGAAAATACAGTATGAGAAAGAGAGGCAATAAAACTAGAACCTGCCAGAGATCACGAAGTTCTAGTGACTGCCCATCCTGAAGTCCATCAGGAAGCAACAGTTTCCTTTTCTTTCCAACCTCCCATCGCAGGATATTTCTTCTATCATCCACCACATAGTAACTGTACTCACTTTGATATCCAGGAGGAACTGGAATGCTTCCGGACCATATAAGCTCTTCCCCTTGGTGAGAAGGCTTCAATAATAGACCCTTTTTCACATTCCATGAACCAAGCAACCGATCTGAACCACAGATGAGAAGGTTCTGCCCCCACTGAGTATAGTATGGGATTCTGAAGCTCACCTTCCTTGACTTCAACCCCGAATTCACCATCTTAAACTGAATAAAACCAAGTGGAACTCCTCAAAATGTAGCAAAACCAACTAATTAGTTGTACAAAACAATGTCAACAGGTTTCAGAGTATCCAATGCAGAGATTGAATTTACTGAAATGCATGAACCAACTTTGAAACTCCCTCAATTGAAACCCTAGGCCAGTCAAAATTTAACATTTATAATATGAAACACTTTAAAATGAAGATTATGGGTGGTTATATAACTATTAGATTAAATGTGTTTTGGCATAAATATGAACAACTATACCGTAGTCAGATTGAATTTTGAGCTGATTAAAGAAGCGAACAATGGTATAACAGTGGTTATAAGTATAGCAAAAGTTGAATTGTTACCTTTAGTCGAATGAAGTCTCCACCACCACCAGTGCAGAGGTTTGCTTTTGTGAAGAAGATGAGGAATGAGAAAGTTGGGGTCTCGATAAAATACAAAAACGAATTGAAAAAATATCAAACAGATTTTCTCTTTCTTACTGATTGAGTGAGTGGCTAACGCTTTTCACGAGAGAGAACAGGTGGTGATGAATCGTAAATTTTAATGTAAATTTTGGATGACTCGATCTTCACTCACATGCCTTTAACTATAGGACCAGCTGTTTCAATTAAGTCCCAAATATGTTATTCACCTCAACCTCAAACAGTTGAAAATCATTTCCACCTTCAACTTTGCTTTAAAAATTAAACCCTCTTCTCAACTTTAAACAATAATCAAACTTCCCCTTTATCATATGCATTGACTATTTTACCCTTGTTTTAATATAATAAGCATTAAGCGTGTTTATGCATGTATGCGTATATTTTTGTCTTCCTCCACTCTCTGTGTGTTTCATATTACTTGACCCTTCTTGATATGACACCCCTTAAAAAAGGGAAAATGCTCAACTATATCATCGAACTTTTAGAAAAAGTTTATTTATGTCATCCGTTAAAAGTTTGATTTATCTATGTCATTGTTGTTAAAGAAAAGGCTCATTCATGTCATTTTTTTAACTCTAGTTTTGCGAAACCATATTTACATCCCAAACAACTTTTAACACTTTTCAATTAGAGTTTTGGATAAAATATACTCCCTCCGTCTCATTTTATATGAGGTACTTTGACTTGACACAAACTTTAAGAAAAATGGAAAGACTCTACAATGTTCCGAAAATACTCTTATTAATAAGTCTAAATTGCTAAATAAATAAAAAAATATTACTCCCTCCGTCCACAATTGTTTGTCAGGTATACTAAAAATAGATGTCCAAGATTAATTGTCAATTTAAACAATCAAGAAATAATTAGTCACTTTTTTTCCAATTCTGCCCTTAATGATAGTGTAGTTCAATTGAAAAGTTATGTGGGCTTTTGGTATTCTTGGTATAGTAGGGTTATATTAGTCAAATTACACTTTGTATTAAATTTTTCTTAAGAGGTGTGCATGACCTTACCCTGACAAACAATTGTGGACGGAGGGAGTACATCTGACATTAAATAGAAAAGTTTATGACTTTTCTCTCTCCTCATAAGTTAATGTCACATCAGTCATTAATATAAATTGCAAAAGAGTTCAATATATTTATTTCTCACATTAGTGATTAATGTAAATCCAAAAGTTAATGTCACATCAGTCATAAATTTTAACGTAAATTTTGGATGACTCGATCTTCACTCATATGCCTTAACTATAGGACCAGCTATTTCAATTAAGTCCCAAATATGTTATTCACCTCAACCTCCAACATTTTATTTTATTTTATTTTGAGGTTGCCCAAATTTGTTAATATGTAGTTAATACCAAAATCTTAAATAATAAATGTATACATGAAACAGGTGAAAATCATTTCCACCTTCAACTTTGCTTTAAAAATTAAATCCTCTTTTCAACTTTAAACAATAATCAAACTTCTCCTTTATCATATGCATTGTCTATTTTACCCATATTTTAATATAATAAGCATTAAGCGTGTTTATGCATGTATGCGTATATTTTTGTCTTCCTCCACTCTCTTACTCTGTGTGTTTCATATTACTTGACCCTTTTTGATATGACACCTCTTAAAAAAGGAAAAATGCTCAACTTTATCATCGAACTTTTAGAAAAAATTTATTTATGTCATCCGTTAAAAGTTCGGTTTATCTATGTCATTGTTGTTAAAGAAAAGGCTCATCCATGCCATTTTTTTAACTCTAGTTTTGTGAAACCATATTTTACATCCCAAACAACTTTTAACACTTTTCAATTAGAGTTTTTGGATAAAATATACTCCCTCCGTTTCATTTTATATGATGTACTTTGACTTGACACAGACTTTAAGAAAAATGAAAAGACTCTACAATGTTCCGAAAATACCCTTATTAATAAGTCTAAATTGTTAAATAAAAAAATACTACATTTGACATTGAATAGAAAAGTTTATGACTTTTCTCTCTCCTCATAAGTTAATGTCGCATCAGTCATTAATGTAAATCCAAAAGAGTCCAATATATAATTATTTCTCTCTCTTCTTTCTAGTGCATTCTCCATTCTCCATCATCCATTCTCTCTCCCTTAGTCTTCTTCAAAATGATTGAGTTTTTGTCATTGCAGGTAAAAGTAGTTTTTTTTCATGATTTTAATTGTAGTTTCAAAAAATTGATAACATAAAAAAAATGTGGGAAAAGATCAAAATTTTTAGCTTCTAGCGCCAATTTTTTTGTCATAATTTAAAATATTAGCTAATGGACTCCATATAAGTAGAGATACTTCATTTTTAATTTTTCAATTCTTCCTTTTACATTTTTTCCAATCAGTGATCTTAAAATGAGTGTTGAATTTTCAAAAGACCCAATTACCACAAAAAGGCGATTGAATCTGAACGAGCGTCAAGCAATTGCGGAGTGGCTTTTAAAACAATGTAAGAATGGAAAACTTAAACATGGTTCTGTAAAGGAAGCAAGTATTTTGTTCAACACATCAAGAAGTACTATTGATCGTATTTGGAGACAAGCTAGATTATGTGTTGCTAATGATGACACGTTAAATGTTTCTACTAACCTTGCAGGCAGAGTTGGGAGAAAACGCATACAAGTCGATATCAACCAATTCAAAGAAATTCCACTATGTCGTCGAACAAATATTCGATCTCTTTCTTTTACAATAAATATGGCAAAATCAACAGTTTTTCGACGTGTGAAAGAAGGTGCAATTAGGCCACACACCAACGCCATCAAACCGCATTTGATCGAAGAAAACAAAAAGGTGAGACTTCGATTTTACCTCTCAATGATTGATCAGAGCACACTTCACTCAAGTCCCATGTTTATAGACATGTTTAATTATGTCCATATTGATGAAAAATGGTTTTACTTATCGAAAAAATCTGAAATGTATTATCTTATTCCCGAAGAAGAAGAGTCTAATCCATATAGTTCTTGCAAAAGTAAAACTTTTATCACAAAAGTTATGTTTATGGTAGCTGTTGCACGTCCTAGATTTGATGCTAATGAAGTTGAGTTATTTTCGAGAAAAATAGGAATTTTTCCATTTGTTGTTAAGGAACCAGCCAAACGGAATAGCAAAAATCGAACAACAAAAGCTATCGAAACAAAACTGATTTTATCGGTGACTAAAGATATCACAAGAGCTTGTTTGATAGAGAAAGTTCTTCCAACCATTCGATCAAAATGGCCAGCTTCAACGTCAAGTGCACCCATTTTCATCCAACAAGATAATGCAAGACCACATATTGGTGTTAATGATTTGGAATTCATGGAAGCCGCTCAACGGGATGGATTTGATATTAAGTTATGCTTTCAACCCCCTAATAGTCCTGATCTTAACGTTTTGGACCTTGGATTTTTAGAGCAATTCAATCTCTTCAATATCAAAATGCTCCTTCAAATGTTGATGAATTAGTGGAGGTTGTCGAAAAATCATTCAATGAAATGAAAGTAGAACGACTCAATCATGTATTTTTGACTTTGCAATATTGTGTGAATGAGGTGATGAAAGATAGCGGTGGCAATAACTACAAAGTGCCTGATATGAACAAAGAAAGACTCGAAAGAGAAAATGATCCCCCACTTCAAGTTCGTTGTGATGTTGATGTTGTTAATCAAGCTTTAACTCTACTTCAACAGTGATAGGATTACAAGTATTAAAATAACTTGTGTTTTTGTACATTTTGATGTTTATATTAGAACTTTGCAAATTTAATTTAATTTTTGGATAGTTTAATGTTTTATGTTAAAATCTTGCAAAGTGTAATTTACTTTTGGAATAGTTTAAAGTTTTTGTTGGGACATTGTAAATTCAACGTGTTGAAGTAAAATTTTCATTTTGGTAAATGTAAGAGAATTTTACTTCTTGAAGTTTATATTTGAAAATTTTCATTTTATTTTATTGTAAATCTGAACTAAAGAAAAAATAAGAAACATTCATCAAAAAAAATTTAAGTGAGGACAACTTTTGATTGTACATTCTTTAATTTTTAAAAATAAAAATAAAATTACATTCACGTACTTCACAATTCTATCAATAGTGTAAAAGAAAGAAAGAATATGATAAAGTGGTGAAAAGAAAGAAAATGTTATGACAAAGTATTGAAAAAAGTATTTAAAGTACTGTTTTGTCAGAAAAAGAGAAAAGTATTTGTACTTTACTGCATTTCAATAACTTTTTCTTTAAATTAAAAGAGTGCAACTATTGAAATACTGAGATTCAAGAAGGGTAAAATAGGGATAATGTCATTAAATATTTACCAAATACGGAAATGTGTCATTCTTTTTTGGACTAACCAAAGAGGAAAGTGAGTCACATAAATTGGGACAGAGGGAGTACTATTTTTGTTTCTTCTTCCTTAAGAACACCAAGAACATATAAAGAACATTAACAATTTCCAAATTTCAAACTTCTTCAATTTTTCACGAAATCATCTCAAATTTCAAGAGTAGTTTCCCTTTGAGCTAGATACCAAAATTCAATATCTTTTGAGCTCGAATTCAACCTAATTCAACAAGACCCACTTGAAATTTATTCAAAGTTTCAAACCTTCAACATTCTTTAACAATAGAATTTTCTCCACAACTTCAAATCATTTTAAATTTTAAACATAGACGCAAAAACACTAGGGAACAAAGATCTAATGTCAAAAACAACTACAAAAACACGAATCAAAACAAAATTTTGACAATTTGGGACTAATTTTCATTATTTTCGAATCTTTTTTTTAATACGGGTGAATTTTTTAAACTCTACAAATGATTATTGAATTTTGATTTTTTTAAAAAAGAAATTAATGATGTAGCTGAAAATTTTATTTGACTTCGTGAAGAATTGAATATGTTGAAAATTTTAGGAGTTATTTATTTTCTTCATATGTTCTTGGTGTTTTAAGGAAGACGAAGCAAAAAAAAGTTGATTTGATCCAAAAACTCCAATTGGAAAGTGTTAAACGTTGTTTGGGGTGTAAGAAATGGTTTTGCAAAACCAAAGTAAAAAAAGGCATGGATGAGTCTTTTCTTTAACAGTAATGACATAGATAAGCCAAACTTTTAAAGAATGACATAAATGAGCCTTTTCAAAAAGTTCAGTAGCATATTTGAGTCTTTTAGTCACGTCCCGAGCCTACACCCTAGACGTTGCCAGTTCCCGAGAACCATTGCTAGTCCCCAAACGAACCCTTGGTCGGGCTCAATACTCAGCGGAAGACTTATTTCACAATATAAGAACTCAACACAACATTAACTCATAGGGTAGGGCACTTGGCGACTCGCAAAGTGGACCCTTGGTACGCCAAAATTTCCAGAATGCCTCCATATGGAGACAACCTACTAGGCGATGGGGAGGGCCTTTGGGCGATGCGCTAAGTGGGTTGGCGAGCCCTAGCCTAGCTCACCCAATATTTCGGTAGCTAGGACAAGGGGGGTTACCCACTAGGCGATGGAGGCTCACTTTGCTAATCTCCAAGTGACTTTGGCGATGATACTGCCCCTCGCCGAATTGTCCAAATAAAAAAAATGTCTTCCTTCACCCTTCCCAAGGTAGTTTAGGCCCTTGCCCTCTTTCATGGTTAGTTACCCCTCACACATATAGCTCTAGTCTAGCTTACCAGGATCCTGGGTGTTACATCTTAATTGGGAGATTCTCTAACCGACAATCATTACTATGAGCTATGTGATGATACAACGTCTGGCTTACACTGCTAGAACTGTCCTATACCTTGCCGGGGTATAGAACATCCTCAACTAAGTAGATCCGCTAATATATACTTAAAAGCAATAAGGAATCATCTAAAAAATATGATCATTTACTCATGTTGGCTTATATGGTTTATGAGGATTTTGAGTTGTCTAAACTCATCCCCATATCGGTCCTCAATACTTCTCCCAGTAATATGTAGAACTCATGCTCAAATGTATAAAAACATAACTCATCCTCAACTTGAGATAATTACTCAAAAGATTTTCTTAAAAGAGATACTGCTCAAAAACTCCTCATGAACTCGTTTAGAAATCAAGGCTTCCTTTTGTTTTAAATGTAAAAGTGCTTACACTTGGGAATACTTAGTTCCTTATATTCATTTTGAAACATGAAACTCAACTCTTCTGATTCTTTTACTCATTCACTAAAGTCTTAAAAAAAGTTTTAGAAGATTATAAAAGACTTCTTATAATGACTCAAAAAGGTTTCTCGAACTTTACTCTTAATCTTTACTTTGATTTGAAATGAAGATCTAAGAGTTATGATTAATATATATAGGGTCTCTCGATGATTAATGAAGACTTAGATAGTTGGTAAAAAGAAGAAAGCGAATACATGATTCAAAGGAACGCATATAGGACGAAGAACGGAGGCGAAAGGGGTCTGATCTCAATCAGTTTAGTTAATTGGGTAAAAAATTGAGTAGGCCTAGTTGGGTAGGGAAAAGACCAAAATACTCCTCCTTAAAATGGATGAAAATGTCTTAAACTAGAGAGGCTGCACTCAACGGGCATAACTCCTTCATCCGAACTCAAAATTTAGCTAACTCGATGGCGTTGGAAAGATGACTCAAATACCTTTGATTTGATACCTCATGGGCCACCTAACTTCTTTTGCGCTAAAAATTATGGTTGTTTGAAGTTGACGCAAAACTTAAAAACTGACCAAAGTTCAAGGTGTTACACTTTTCCCTTAGAAAATTAATTAAATGTATATTTTACCAAACTTACATTATTAATAATGCTTTGAAACATTAAATTTGACTACTACTACTTTATGCCGTTATTTAATCCTACAAGTTGAAACAATTTTTTTAATTTTTTTTTCTTAATTTCATAAATTAGACAAGTAAATTTAAAATAACTATTTTCAGAATGATGATCAAGTAATATAAACTATGGGGATATTCTCTATTATCTATATGAGTAAACAAGTGTTGATTGACATTGATGAAGTACGACACCAATTATAGTTTAAAATAATTTTAAATCTAAATAAATACAATCTTTAAAAAAATTGACAATAATTAAATTATATTATTTGTCTTTTCCACATTGAAATATATTTGAATAGTTATTATTTTTTTCTATTTCACTTGTATAAATAAATACTAAAGTTTTGATTATTATTGATTAAATTATTTTTTTATTATGCTAATTTACCTCATTATACAACATTATTAGTGTATATACTTAATTAGTATTTTTCACATTTAAAAAAATAATTTTTATGTTTTTATGAAAAAAGTTGTTAAATGAATTTAAAAAAATGAAAATGGTCATGATTTATAAAGAAGTAAGAAATTTAAAAATGATAATAAAAGGATATAATATGCATTTTAATGATTTAATTAGGGTAAAAGGGGCAGTTTAACTATTATTCAAAGTTGAAGGGGGAGTTTGATTTTGAAAAAACAAAAGTTGCGAGTGAAAATGGTTTTCACCCTATATCAAACTAAAGTCAAATGTATAGCAAACTTATTCTATGTTTCATAGTTACCTCCATATTTTTGACCTTTTACTTATTTTTTTATTAGATTTTTTTAATTTTCATCATACTAGTTTAGTGTATTCCATTACAAGTGTGTATTGCGTTAATTAATATATATATATATATTAATTAGCGAGAGTGATTCTTTGAGCCGGTATGGATTTCCAAAATCGAGTTTAAATTTGAAGTGTCTTTCTTTATTTTTAGACCAAGAACAGAGAAGAGCGAATTCATAAGAAAAAAAAACGAAATTTGTAAAATTTTGCATTTGAATTGTCTCCCTTCCTCCTTCAATCGTAACACTCGACGCAGTTAGCTCCGGTGGCTCCCGCTTCTGCCTCTATCATAAATAAATTCAATTGAAATAATTCCAAAAAAAAATACTACTACTAGATTTATAATGAAGATGCAAGAGCTAGATTCTAATACTGAAAAGGGAAAAGACATTTAATTAAATTATTTGTATTTTCCACATTGAAATATATTTGAATTTATTATTTTTTTCTATATAATTTGTATAAATAAATATTAGAGTTTTGATTATTATTGATAAAATTGTTTTTTTTATTATAATAATTTACTTCATTATACAATATCATTAGTGTATATATTTAATTAGTATTCTTCACATTTTTCGCCCAAAAGATACTATGTTTATGCTTTAATAAATTTTTTTGTTAAATGAATTATAAAAATGAAAATGTCATGATTTATAAAGAAGTAAAAAAATTGAAGATGATAATAAAAGGATATAATAGGTATTTTAATGATTTTAATTAGGATAAAAGGAGGCGTTTGACTATTATTCAAAGTTGATGTGGGGGTTTGATTTTGAAAATACAACGTTGCGGGTGAAACAATTTTCATCCTATATTGAACTAACGTCAAATGTATGACAAATTTATTCTATTTTTCATAGTAACCCATAATTTTTACCTTTTTATTTTTTAATTAGACTTTTTTTTTCATTTTCATCTTAGTAGTTTAGTGTATTCCGTTACGAGTGTGTATTGAGTTTATATATATATATATACACACACTAGATATTAGGTGTCCGTGCCAACACGGGCCCAATAAATGTTACTTTTTTTTAATCTCAAGTTATGTGATACAGATGAAATTTGTAGAGTCAACTATTTTTTGTATGTTTTTTCAAAAATTAATTTGTTATAATTTATAAAAAAAAAATTAACGTCATTTTCGAAAAAAATATATGTTACTCCTTTTGTTCCAATTTATGTGACACATATGAAATTAAGAGAGTTCACCAAATTTCTTATATGTTGTTTTAAGTATTTTCAGTTGTTAATTATTGTGATTTATAATATCGTTTACATAACTTTCAATAATATATATTGTTCCATCTATTCAAATTCATGTGTCACCGATATAATTTCAAGAGTCAACTAAATTTTTTCTATTTTTCTATTTTCTTTTTCAATTGTTAATTATTGTGATATATAGTACTTTTAACGTCATTTTAAATATATAATAGAATATTTTAGGTTGTTAATTATTGTGGTTTATAGAACTTTCAAATATATAACATATAGTGTGTTTGTAGGTTCTTATTAGATAGTAAAAATATTTTAAGTTGTTAATTATTGTAATTTATAGTGTATATTAGTAATTTTCAAATTTGTAATAAAATATTTTAAATTGTTATTTTTAATGATTTATAATATCTTAAATGTAATCTTTGAATACACGATAAATTAAAAAGAAAAGTAAGACGAATAAATTATAAATTGAATAATTAACATCTCCAAATATTAATTTGCCATAAAATGAAAGTGAAAGAAGAAGTTGTGAAATAAACAATATTGAAATAGCTTGAATGTTATTAGTTAATAGAACTTTAAAAAGATAAAAATAACTAGAAATACTGAACATTACATGTGATAAGACTTGTGGGGTTTGCATAAATCCTTACATTAGTAATTGTTTTTTTGCCTTTTTAGGCATTGAAAAGATCTCAATTATTCAATGTATTTACCAAAATCCATCAATGGGTTTATTGCAAAAAGGTGCAAAAGAAGGGGTAAATGAGAGTTTGAAAGAGTACTCCAACCAAATACATTACTAATACAATGACATAATAGGAATTAAAAAATATATTCTTGAACCACACAATTTCCAAAGCTAACTGTACAAACAATACAAACATAATAAAAAGTAGAATTATGTATGAGAAAAGACATAAAATCACCACTAAAATTGTTCCGTATTTACATAAAGACACTTTAACTTTAGCAGTGTCCTATCACCCCACAGAAGTTTTTAATATCTTTGTAAATTGGCCATTTTGACCCATTTCCTCGTCTGGGTTATTACCACGCACATGAGGGGCGTCATGGAGTGTTTTCACTGCCATTTACCAATTTAAAAGTGTCACATGCCATTTTATTTCTTTATTATTAATTATTTAATTACTTTATATCATCTTCCCCAAATTTAAATCCAAACGAGCCGTTGGTAGCCCTAATTTTATGATTTCATCCTTTTTTCCATAGCAAGATCAACGTTGGTGCTCTCTGGTTGATGAATTCATCATCTTCCCCAAGCGCAATAAGGTAGCAATTCGTTTTATCTTATAATTTTCAGTAGAAAGCGTTAATTTGAAGTTTTTTATGGTTTAATTTCTTCTTAATTTTGTGATTAGGTTTTGACCAAAAATGTCAAATGCAATGTTGAATCGTATTTGTAATGATGAGAATGATCCGATGTTGCGAGTGAAATTGCGATGCAAACATGATGACTTACTTTCAATGCAAACTTCATGGTCGGAGCACAATCCAGCTCAAAGATTTTGGTCTTGTCCATGCTATCGTGTATGCTTCCTAATTCTTTTTTGGAGATCTTTTGTTTATGTATTTTTCTTTAATTTTTCTTTTTTTGCATATTTTAGGAGGATGCGTGCAACTTCTTTAGATGTAGGGATTGTGAAGATGTTGATATACTATCCAAGTACGTTATTCCGAGATTGGCAAAGAGAATTATGGAGTTAGAAGAAGCATTGGCATGATATGAAAGTTGTGTTGAAAGTAACCAAGTTGTGATGAAGGAGGAGGAGAAGAAGAAGAAGAAGAAGAAGAAGAAGAAGAAGAAGAAGAAGAAGAAGAAGAAGAAGAAGAAGAGCAAATCTAGTAACTTGAAGCTAATTGTCTA
>JAJOOH010021752.1:0-26050 GCA_029582605.1 Solanum gracilifrons | reverse complement strand
GAGATAGTGTCTCCAAATCTTTAAAGCAAAGACTACGGCTGCTAGCTCAAGGTCATGAGTTGGATAATTCTTCTCATGCACCTTGAGTTGTCCCGAGGCATAAGCTATAACCTTACCATGCTGCATGAAGACACAGCCCAAACCCACTCGGGAAGCGTCACAATATACTACAAACCCTTTGATGCCCTCTGGTAAGGTCAAAACCAGAGCAGAGGTGAGCTTATCTTTCAACAATTGGAAGCTCTTTTCACAAGATTTAGGTCAACTTTTGACCGCATCAGTTTTCTTTGGATCAACTTCTATACCCTCACTAGAAAGAATGTGACCAAGGAAAGCAACCGATCTTAGCCAAAACTCGTACTTGCTAAACTTAGCATAGAGTTGGTGATCTTTGAGGACTTGCATTACTATCCTCAAATGATTCATGTGATCATCCTCACTTTTAGAGTATATTAAGATGTCATCAATAAAGACAATAACAAATTAGTCTAGATAATTTCTAAACACACGATTTATAAGGTCCATGAAAGCCGCCGGGGAATTTGTAAGATCAAAGGACATCACTAAGAACTCAAAATGACTATATCTTGTTCATAAGGCTGTTTTCGGAACATCAACACCTCTCACTTTAAGTTGGTGATAACCCGACCTCAAATCAATTTTTGAAAAGTAACTCGCTCTTTGAAGTTGATCAAATAAGTCATCAATCCTAGGGAGTGGATACTTGTTCTTAATGGTCACCTTATTTAATTGTCGGTAATCAATACACATATGAATAGATCCATCATTCTTTTTCACAAATAACACCAGTGCACCCCAAGGAGATATACTAGGTTGGATGAAACCCTTATCTAACAAATCTTTGAGTTGAGCTTTTAATTCCATCAACTCCGCCGTGGCCATCCAGTAAGGAGGGATTGAAATGGGTTGTGTATCCGGCAATAAATCTATGCCGAAATCTATTTCCCATTCGGGAGGAATTACGGGTAAGTCATCGAGAAAGACTTCTGGAAAATTCTTCACTACGGGGACCGACTCCGAAGGAGGAATCTCGAACTCAAGATCCTTGACCCTCACAATAAGATAGAGACAACCATTAGAAATCAACTAACAAACTTTTAGACATGAAATGATCCTTCCCCTAGCAACGGAATTTCCTCCCTTCCATTCTAAAATGGGTTCATTAGGAAATTGAAACTTCACAATTCGGGTCCTACAATCTATGGACGCAAAACAAACATGAAGCAAATCTATCCCCATTATAACATCAAAGTCTAACATATCAAGTTCCACCAAATCAACTAAAGTGACTCTGTTGGGCAATGATATGGGACAACCCCTATAAACTCTTTTAGCAACTATGGAATCACCCACCGGGGTAGAAACCGAAAAGGGTTCATCTAAGACATCGGGAAACATATCAAACTTCATAGACACTAAAGGGGTTACAAAAGACAAAGTGGCACCGGGATCCAACAATGCATAAACATTAATTGAAAATACTTGTAGCATATCAGTCACAACATCCGGAGAGCTCTCTTGATCACCTCGGGATTGGAGAGCATAGAAGCGATTCTTCTTAGGAGCATCGGGATTTGGGCCACTTGCTTGTGCTTGAGCATTTTCCCTTCCTTGAGCCTTTAGCATAGGGCAGTCCCTCCTCATGTGGCTGCTCTTACCACAACCATAGCAATTACCCGTGCCAACTAGGCACTTACCTACATGTTTTCGACAACACTTTGTAAAAATAGGCTTCTCAACATAAGGACCACCACCTCTTGCTTCTTGAGGCTTGGGCGTAGACACTTTACCTTTGTTGACCCTTGGAGTGATAGGAGGACCATGGTTGCAAAACCTCTTTTTGAAATTTGGCTTATCTTGGATTTCAAACCTAACCTTAGAAGAATTTCCATCATCGGCCCTTGACCTCTTCAATTCTCTACTTACTTGCTTAAGCTTTTGCTCCTCAATTTGTTCGGCATGAACCGTACGACGAGAAATGTCCATGCTTGGGATTAGCATAGCCGACCTACATTCATTCACCACAAGATCGGATACCCCCATAACAAATTTGTTCATTGTAGCTCTAGAGTCCGACACCAAAGTAGGAGCATGCTTGGACAATTGAGTGAACTTGAGGCCATAATCCTTCACACTCATACACCCTTGACGGAGGTTGATGAATTCTTGCATTTTCCTCTCCCTTAGTTCCAACGGGAAAAACCTATGAAGAAAAGTCGTACTACATATCATCCCAGTATGTAGACAACCCAAGCAATACTAGTGCAATGCAAAGAATAGAACCCCATAACCCAATTCAAAGCCAAGTATCACATTAAGCAACCTACTTCATGCATACAATCATAAGATCATATTTCATCATAACTTATCATATTAATAAAGTTCACACATAACATAGCTTCATATTTAAGTTATAATCATCATAATCGTAAGAGAACACAACTACAACCATCTCTTAGGATCCCACAAGTGAAATGTGCTAGAGAAGTCACATACCCTCCCTTACAGTATGTAGAAACCCTTTAGAAAGTCCTAGTAACATTTCACACCTTTCATACCTTCATTTACTTTTTTACATTAGGGAAATATTGCAATAACCGACATAGACCATGAGAGCTACATGGAATTCGGTGTTCTACTCCCACACCGAAAAGAGAGGGTTAACACTTGCCTAAGGTGTAACCATTCGTACATAGCTATCTAGGTGGATCCACTAAGCTAGAGTCCTATTTGGGCACATAGTTAAGGGTAAAGGAGATTGCTTCTAGAAACCCTAACTTACTAATCGTTGGGGTTTCCATCTCATGAGACAACATATGACGTGGGTAATCCAGACTTGCTAAATGTGAGGAAACCCATGTGGGGAGCCGGACATACTAAACGTGAGACCCCCATTTCATTTGCATACCCTTTCGGTGCTAACCATCTAATTCCGTTTTGTAATCATCTTTAGTCATCACATAAGTTCACATTAGCCTTTACTAGACTCTTATGTAGACATCTTACCATAATAGCTTATATGTGTTCATAAGTGAGTAACAATCCTTTCACTTTAGAAACACTTAGAAAGTGAGTAAGCCTTACACTTTACATGACATTATAAACATGAGAACTATCTTTCAATCATATAGCAATCATACCATAACATACATACATACTCATAGCTAATTCAAGTGTAGAGGGTTAAAGGTGAGGAAACTAAGTCATCAACACCACAACAACACATTAGGTATAGCATCATTACAATCTAAGTAATTCACCTGTCATACTTGAGTTCAAAGAAGAACCAACCTTCATACCTTCTGGCCCTTCGTGGGACCTCTATACTTCAATTACTAAACAATTCATAACCAATACATAATACAAGGTAATTCATGAAGTAATAACATAATCGACATCAATATAAGCAATTGACATATTCCCTTCATAGCCTTCAAGGTTTCATTCAAAGACTCAACCCTAATTTCATAGAAATTATACATAACCTAGGGTAGAATCATCGTAAAAACATGAATTACATAACATCACATTCAATTCATAGCCTTCAATTGATATCCAACGCAAACTAGGGTTAGGATTAGGAAAAGAAGGAGAAACATGGGTCTCATGGGGAATTCTTCAAGAAACCACCAATACAACATAAATCCATCCATAATTGTTCATATAACATCAATCAAAGTCAGTTTATAACATCAATTTCACTTCAGAAAGAAAACCCACGTTTTTTGATTGAAACCTAGAAATTAGAGATTTAGAAATTAATCTTGAAGGGGCCTCTTGGGGAAAGGAATCCCAAGAGTGATAAGCAACCATACCTTATTGATTAATTAACCACGAAAATCCGAGTTGAAACCTTGGAGAGTTGGTCTTCTTCTTGAAGCTCCAATCTTCTTCAATGGAGTTCTTTAGGAGAGAGAGAGAGTAGAGAGAAAGAGGAACTTTAGGTTTAGATCTTTGGGGTGTTGTGTTTGAGTGATAAAAGTGTGGTAAATTGACTTAAAAATCATTATATACACGTCCCCTAAAGTACCCTAAATACCCCTCACTTAGTTGGACTCTTTAATGAAGTAAAAATCAATTTCTGAATTTCTGCATTTTCATCGCGGAACAAGTCTGCCACGCGGAGCTGTTCCCTGAAGATATTTGGTATTAAATTTTGATACAGTAGAGTCCGCGACACGACCGCATAGCGAAAAAACTTTTTTCTCCTTTGGGGAGCTAGTCCGCGACGCGGAGCTATTCCCACCAAGTGCAATTTGCAAGCTGCCTTGGCTTGCTTGGCCAAGGTTGGGGTCCTCCTCGAGGCACCTTAGGGTGGCCCCGGGGAGTTGTATTCAAATGTTTTGACCCTATAAACATATATTTACCCAATTTAAACCTTTTTACAAGATTATACCATCATACGACACTCTCAAACCTGCCCAAAACCTAAGGACAGACTAGAACAGATTCTTCTCTAGTTTCCGGACGTCGTGGTCGTTTCTTGACATTTAGACTTTTATTCTTCCAAACCAAGTCAATTGCATTAATTTATATTTAGAAACATCATTTTAACTATTTTTAAGTCATTATTCACAAGGTGAGGCTCTAACTTAAGTCATAGAATTTCTGGGGTGTTACAGTTTTTCCTTAGCTTTGGAGGATTGAATAAATTCACTTTTGAGAATTGGATGTGGGTATTTGATATTCATAAAATTGGAGCATTATAAAGACGAAATCACTCTTACCCAGTTGATGGATGATCAATTTGGTAACTAATTTTACCTTTTTATAATGTCTAGTTAAAACCCCAATTCTTGGGGTGGGATTATGTGATTATGGGTTGATCTAGCTTATGAGTATTGCTAATTGTTTGTTTAAATTCTATTTAAAATTGAGTTTAATCATTAATTGTGGTTTAATTTAAGAATTGTAGTTGCAAATGTAGTTCTATGTTTGTGTTTTTGGCTTGCTAGAGAGAGAGAGGTTTTAGAACTAAGGTTTTTGATTAATGGTTTATGGGTATTGGGTTGATATGGGTTTAGCTCGAGAGATTAAATCCTAAACCCAATCCACACATTTAGCTCGAGAGAGTAAATGGATTAAGATGTGGGCTGCTCTTAAATTGCATGCTTGTTGATGTTCGAGAGAAATCACCTGATTCGGGGTAAATGTTCTAGAGAAAGTTACCTCCCATATAGCATAGCCTACTCACTAATATCTAGCTATTTACTAATAGTTGCAATTACCCATATGTCTATATTTTCATATATTCAATCACATCCCAAGAATCTGTCTCAATATTGTTAATTCTTACTGTTTGTGACTATTTGTAGTTGATAATTACAACCAAAAACACCCCCCCCCCCATTTGACATTCGTGTCACCCATTTTATTTAATATGTTTTTAATCGACAATTTCTATTCCTATGGATGATTAGACTGCATTCATACTTCTTAATTGAATTTAAAACACATACCGCTCCCTATGAGATTCGACCCCAACTTATTTAGTTGGGTTTTATACTGATTTACAATCGTTGAACACCTACAATTTGATGAGGTGTGCTTGAAACGTTAATTCACTAACTAATGCTCCTGTAACTTTCATGGATTTGATGAACATGGTGTTCAAATAGTAATTGGACTTGTTTGTTATCGCTTTTATTGATGATATGCTCATTTACTCTACGCATGAGGAAGAACATGCGACTCATTTAAGGGTTGTCTTGCAAACTCTCAAAGATCGCCAGTTATTCGCAAAGTTTAGCAAATGTGAGTTTTGGTTACAATCAGTTGTTTTCCTTGGTCATGTAATATCTAGCGAAGGGATTCGAGTGGATTCTCAAAAAATAGAAGCAGTGAAAAAATTGCCCAAACCTACCTCGCCTACAGATATCATAAGTTTCTTGGTTTTGCCTGGTTATTACAGAAGGTTTGTGGAAGGATTTTCATCCATAACTTCTCTATTGATTAAGCTGACTCAGAAAAGGGTTAAGTTTCAGTGGTCAGATGATTGGGAGAAAAGCTTCACAGAGCTGAAAACTAGGTTGACTACAACTCCTTTTTTTACTATACCAGAGGGTTCAGACGGTTATGTTATCTATTGTGATGCATCCAGAGTCGGCCTAGGTTGTGTGCTGATGCAGCGAGGTAATGTTATAGCTTATGCTTCTAGACAACTTAAGTTGCATGAGAAAAATTATCCGACTCATGACCTCGAGCTTGCAGCAGTGGTGTTTGCACGTTAGATTTGGAGACATTACTTGTATGATGTTCACATAGATGTGTTCACAGACCATAAGAGCCTTCAGTATATGTTCACCCAGAAAGAGTTGAATTTTCGCCAGAGGAGATCGCTTGAGTTCCTCAAGGATTATGATATGAGTGTGCATTACAATCCTGGTAAGGCCAATGTAGTAGCAGATTCTCTTAGCAGACTATCTATGGGTATTGTAGCACATGTTGAGGAAGAAAGAAAAGAACTAGCAAAGGATGTTCACAGATGGTGGTGTAACCGTACATAATAGGTCAGAATATTCATAGGTAGTGGAGGTTAAGGAAAACCAAGACAGTGATCCTATATTGCTTCAACTGAAGGGTATAGTTCATCATGAGAGAGTTGAGGTTTTCTCCCAAAGGGAAGATAGTGTGCTTCGATCAGGGTTGATTATGTGTTACTAAGGTGGGTGAGTTGAGACATCAGATTCTTACAGAAGCCCATAATTCTAGGTAAAATATTCATCCAGGTTCCACCAAGATGTACCGTGATCTGTGGGAAGTCTTTTGGTGGAATGGCATGAAGAGAGATATAGCAGATTTTGTGGCTAAGTGCCCTAATTGTCAACAAGTGAAGGTAAAACATCAGAAACCAGGAGGTATGACCCAAGAGATCAACATTCCTACATGGAAGTGGGAAGTGATCAAGATGGACTTCATTACAGGCTTACCTTGTACTCGCAGACAACATGACTCCATTTGGGTGATAGTAGACAGAGTTACTAAGTCTAAGCGCTTTTTGGCTGTCAAGACTACAGATTCAACGGAGGACTACGCCAAGCTTTACATTAATGATATAGTTAGGTTGCATGCGGTTCCTTTGTCTATCATCTCAGATAAAGGTCCTTAGTTTACCTCTCATTTTTTGAAGTCATTTCAGAAAGGTCTTGGTACTAAGGTTAATCTTAGAACAATATTTCATCCACAGACAGATGGTCAGGCAGAGCTTACCATTCAGACCTTAGAGGACATGTCGAGAGCTTGTGTAATCAACTTCAAGGGTAGCTGGGATGATTACCTTCCTCTTATAGAGTTCGTCTACAATAATAGCTACTATTCCAGCATTCAGATGGTCCCTTATGATGCATTGTATGGGCGTAGATATAGATCTCCAGTTGGTTGGTTTAAAGTAGGTGAGGCAGCCTTGATAGGGACAAATTTGGTTCCTGATGCTATGGAGAAAGTTCAGCTCATCAGAGACAGACTTAAGATTGCCTAGAGTCGTCAGAAGTTCTATGCAGATGTAAGGAGAAGGGACATGGAGTTCCAAGTTGATGATTGGGTTTTCCTGAAAGTGTCACCTATGAAGGGGGTGATGAGATTTGGCAAGAAAGGGAAGCTCAGTTCTAGATATGTAGGTCCTTACAGAATCTTGAAAAGAGTTGGAAAATTGGCTTATGAGTTAGAGTTACCAGCAATGTGTCCGATTTTCACATGTCATTGTTGAAGAAGTGTGTGGCTGATCCAGCATCCATAGTACCTTTAGAGAGTGTGGCTGTGAAGGATAGCCTTACTTATGAGGATGTGCCAGTTGAGATTCTTGATCATCAGGTTAGAAGGTTAAGAAACAAGGAAGTTGCTTTAGTTAAAGTTTTGTGGAGGAGTCAGTAGAGGGAGCTAATTGAGAAGCAGAAGCAGCCATGAAGGCCAAGTATCCTCATCTCTTCCCTTCCGAATCCATTCCAGCTTGAGGTAATAGTTTATCTTCAGTTTTTTTAGTTACTCATGCATAAATTCAGTCTTAGTATCTTGTTCCTTCAGTCAGTCTTGCATTTTTAGCGTATTTGCATGTTGTTGAACTTATTTCAGTCAGGAATCAGTTTCCAGTACATAGTGGTACGGTTTGCAACTCTTTCCCTCCATTTCATCTAGTTTAGTCTTCATTCGAGGACGAATGTTCCCAAGGGGGAGACAATGTAACATCCCGTATCCTAGAAAGACCAGATTGCAGAAATTTGAAGTTGCATGTGCCATCGATAAGCACCACCCACGGACCATAGGTGGTGGTCTGTGGTTAGCCACCTCCAACCTCTCCCTAGAAAGTTTAGGAAATTGGCTAAGGGTAGAGCCACGCCAAGACCTACGGACTGTAGGTCAGACAATGGTGTGTGGTCCAGGTCCATAGGTTAGACCCCTAGTCTTCAACTCCCAGTAATGATCGATGGTTGACCAGAACGGACAGTCGATCCATCAACGGTCCGTCGGTAACCCCGAAAGATTCTAAGTCTGGGGCCATTTGGTTTTTTCCCTATGTGTTGGACCCCTAAACTATGTCGTTTAATCCCTGAACTACGTAGTTTTTGTCAGTTTTAGCCTAGTAACTTAATTAGACTTTACCTAAGTCAACTCATTCTCCTAAAATTCATCAAGTTGAACGAGAAGAAGGAGAAAGAGTTGACCAAGCCCTAGTCCAAGAACACATCAGATTTTCATTAGTTTCAAACCCAAAAACGAAAGATTTTTTCATGAACTTTGTCACCAGGTATGTGGGATTTCACTAGTGGGTTTCTTTCTCCTATTAGGTCCCTAGATTTCAGTCAGAATCTTGATTCCCTTGATATTATGTAGACCTAAGGTTTCTTGAATGTTAGAAATTGTTGGGTTTCAGCTGTTAGACTGATCCAAATCAGATTATCATGATGTTGCTTAAGTTCTTGCATGAAATTCAAAACCCTAGTTGTGTAGATTCGTTTAGTTCATGAATTACACATGTTAGGTCAGTTTATTCAGTTATACATGATCCACTAATGAATGTTTCATTATTAGTACATTAATGTTGCATTTTCAATTAGTATGTCAGTATTTTGAGCTATCCAGTATTATAGAAATTCAGTCATAATGTGTTATTACATAATTAGTTGGAAGTAGACTTAATATTGAGTTGGACTAGGGTCAGTCACCTTCATAGTCCCAGAACTACGTGCCCTGTAGGTTTATAAGTCCCCTTTATGTGCATTACATTTAGTGTTCAGTCTAGTCATGCATCTATACCTCTAGCAGGGTATATTGGGTCCTCTCAATGAGGCGTATACATCGGACTCCACATTCAGCTCATGTGGTTTTGTGTCGGTTATTAGTAGCTCCCACAGTCAAATTCTAGTGTAGTGACTAGGTTATCAGACACAGTTCAATATTCAGTTTCAGCATGTATAAACTTGGTCATTGCATTCAGTTAGTTCATGTTTAGTGTTTTCAGTATAATATCATACTCATCTTATATCATTGCTCAGTTATATGCTTTGTTCAGTTATTTATAGTGTTCAGCTTTATTCTATCATGCATGCTCAATACCTTTCAAGTACTGACACATACTCTGCGCTACATCTTCTCGTGATGTAGGTTCAAGCCTTCAGCATCCAGATCACACATAGATTGGTTCCCGATCTTTAGTTCAGCAGCATCAATGGTGAGTCCTCATTCTTCGAGGACGAGTTACATGTTATCTTTTCATTTTCAGTCTTTAGTTTCAGTTTTTTCTAGATTTAACTGGGCATGTCCCAGCATCTCTAGTCAGTTAGAGGCTTTATTTCAGACATAGTTAGATTCAGCTTTAGCTTGGTGTTTGATATTTCATTTGTCGTTAAACTATCAGATTATATACTCTGATTTAGAATGGGTATTCCCCATCATTTTTCACTGATGTCATGTTTTAAGCTTCCGCATAGAATTACCTTATTTTAGTTATCATAGTATGTTTATGGTATGCTAGCAGGGTTAGCTTGGGGTCACTCGTGATCTTAGAACCCGTGCCCGCATCCTGGGGGTAGCTCAAGGCGTGAAAATATTAGTTTAATCGCCAACTGCTCTCCAGCTAGCCTTTCTCTTGCTCTAGGCTTCAAGTATTTTAACCTCATTTGGAGAGCTCATTCGAGTATGCCTTCTTATTTTGTGTATCGGTGAGTACCACCTTTGTTCACCTTTCAACCCTTTAATTTTTGTTCATGTACTGTCCCTTTCGACGATGGTCATCATGTTATCCTTTATCATTAGGCGAGCCGTTATTTCCCTTTTTGTTTGCTGACCTTCCTCAATTAATTCAAGTGTTATACACTATCTATTTGGGTAAGGTCATACCCATTGGGTGATCCGTCCTTCTTGCTAGGGGATCAATAATATGGAGTTTACACTTCTTTTCATATTGTTGGCCACTTTTTCAAACATTCATCCTTGCATTGTCCTTTGGTCTTCATAGATACAAATAATCAAAACTTCATTAGTATAGGACATAATTAGGCATTGAGGATACTAATTGTTGAGCTAAATAAGCCTCAAATGAGTGTAACTCTACCATTCATCACATAACATGAGTTAGAGGACAGAAATATTGAGTTTCTTCTTTTTTAGACTAATATGTCTCAATATTTACTAGATTTAAGCTCCAAGGGAGTGTATCACTAATTTTATTATTGAAATGTGGTTTTATGAAAGATATACCGGTTTCATGAGATTTTGAGGTTTTTAGGCGATTTACACTTAAATTCAGCACGTTTTTTTATGATTTGAGAGATGTGATACTTTTACTTACGGTTTGCGGTGACGCTTACATTGTGTATTTTCTATTATGAGTCCATGTCACATTTTGGATGGCCAGAGGATCCTTTCAGGTTTTTCTTTTCTATCATGAGTTTGAGGGATCACTCCACATTGCCCATGTGATTATTTTGGGTCTTACTTCATTCCATCTGTAGTTGAGCTCCGATGGGTCAAAGGAATGTCTGAAGGAGCCTACAGCCAGCCATCAAGGAGATTTTGAGACTTTTAACTTTTCCGCATTAGCCACATATGCATTGATGGCATTCTCTAATATGCATACATGAAGCGTGATTTATTTTACTATTATTATGTTCATTATATTTTTTTGAGTTCGGTTTTCTATTATATTTTTGGACTTTCTTGTTATTACTATCATGCTTCTTATATTATATAGTGTCTACTGATTTTGGTCGGCCATGATGCCTACTTAGTATCCCGTATTTTGGTCCTCATACTACACTTCTACATCTTTCTCTGATGCAAAGCCTAGTACAAATCATCCTTGTTGATCATCTCTCAATAGAGGCCCCATTGTTCTTCTTTATGGTGAGCTATATGTATCTACAGGCTTGCTTCCTTCTTTTTTGAATTTGTTGTCTATATATTGTATTTCTTTGGACAATTATATTTTGTATAGTCATATCCTCGTACTTTACGTGCTCTTGTACAAATGATACATGGTCCGCGATATGGTGCATGTGTATATTCATCTTTCTCATTCTCTTTAGGGCCCATCTTTTATTTTTATGCCGGCTTGTATATATCTATGCAAGGGTCCCTTTCTTATCTAATTATTCCTTCCACTCTAGTTATTTCTAGTTTTATTTATCGTATGTTATCTTGGGTTTTGCTTGCTTGCTGGGGTTTATGCTAGCCGTTGTCATGATTCAATTTTTGAGTCATTACAATGAAACTCGTTTTTTCACATTTGATTTATAATTGAGTTGGAAAAATAAAATATTAACAATAGAAGGTGTTGATTTTGAAAAGAAAAAAAACACGAATTAAACATTCCACATAATTTTGAAAATGTCAAAATGAACATTTGATTGCTCTTCTTTATCTCAGATAAAATTAGTTTCTCACACATGGCCATTGGAGTCTTCCATTCAATCAAATATAATTTTTTTCGTCTTTGATTATTTAGATGCACATTATGGAATAAAATCAAGTATGTGCTTCTCATCTATCTTGATTTCAAGAGACTTCCTTGTCATAACATTTAAATCATGTTGTTTATTCCATTACTTTTTCCCTGGGATAACTTCTTCCATTAACTCCATAACTTTTTCCAAGGTCGCTTCTGAGAGGTTGAAATTGTATTCCTAATGTTGTAGTCTTTTGGTTGATCTATTAGGGGTCTAGTTAGATATCGTTAGACCTTTTGTTGCTATCAAAACTATGTGGTTGAGTCAAAGTTCTAATTAGAGTCTTATTCAAAGACTAAAAGTATATACGTACGAATTATATATGTATAGGGAAAACTTTAGTATCATCAAATAACGATAAATTTAATAAATATTTTTTTTTATGATTGAAAGGTTCTCAATATTAGAATAACTAACATTTAAGGTAGTATAATTCTATTTTACACCCTATGCTACCTAGTTGAAAATGATTTAAATAATGTAATAGCTATTATATAATGGTCAGATTTCTTACATATTTCAAATAAGGAAGTATTTAGTATACAAAGATTTAGTTTATTTCATAGTTCTAAATATACCGAAAATAAATAAATGACTATCATGTCTACTGTGAATTCTATTTTTTAAGGATAGAAGAGAAAAATAAAATTTTGTTAGAAGCCTTGCATTAGGTACATTAATGCCTGGAACAATGAGCTTGATTTTTCCTCGAGTAGAGTACTAGGCAACTCCTACAATTTAGGATCCCGATTTTTTACTAACGAACCCTAGCTTGCCTAGCGTCGCCGGCTGGCGCTATGGCCACTGCCAACAATGGTTGGCCACCGCTCCCTAGTGGTGAAATTCCACCAATTCCATTGAAAGCATCTTATTTGAATTCACTAAATTCTGAAGTTCTCATAGAGTCAAAGCCAATACCTATTAAAAACATAACATATGTTCATGGCGAGCCAACAGCTTTATGGGGGGAATAAGAAGTGAATAATATGATTATACAACAGGACCTACAGTTTGCTATCATTGGCAAATTCTCTTATGGATGGCCTGAAATGGAGAAAATCTGGCGAATTATTCCCCTTGAATGTGAAATAAAGGCCGAGTGCAAGATTGTTTTTTTAAGGGATAGGCACGTTTTGATTCGGCTCACAACTTTGGACGATTATGTCCAAGTAATGTCAAAACCTTCATATTTTGTTCGAGCAAAGGAAGGTTTTTATCAAATGAGACCCCTCAAGTGGGAACCATGGTTTAATCCGGAGGCGGAAAAAACCACGGCTTTAGCTTGGATATCTTTCCCTGCTTTATCACCTAACTTTTTTGTCAAGGAATCTCTATTTACCATGGAAAAAGAAGTGGGAAAACCTTTACATGTAGACATGGCTACTAAGAACAAGTCTAGACCTAGTTGCGCCAAAGTGAAGGTGGAAGTTGATCTTTTGAGGGATTTCCATAAAAGAAACAATGTTGGAATAAAAAAGGCTAACTCAGGGGAAATCATATCAACGTGGATAAATATTAGGTATCATTATATACCTAAGTATCGCAAAATTGCAAGTTACAAGGACATAAGGAATCATAATGTTTTATTCTACATCCTGAACTGCAAATGGAGGAGGAGAAAGTAGATGTATCAGAAGAAATGTGGGACGAAACTAGAACTCTCACTAGTGGTAAGGTTGTTGGCCCACCCAAACAAGACCAGAAAGAGTTACTAATTTGTGAAGGAAAAAAGGCACAAACAGAAGGTGTATTTAAAGGGAGAAACAATTTTCAAAGAAACAACAACAAACAAATATGGACTTCAACAAAAGATATAAGAGTTTTCCCTCCCAACAAAGGGAAAAGAACTCACAAATCTTTGTCAAAAGATGCAATCAAGGATGTATGACTTTCTAATACCTTCGCACAGTTGGAAAATCATGAAGACGAGATGGAAGATAAGGGCCAAAATACTGATCATTCGTGTAAGGAGTGGGTAAAGTCATCTTTTGGAAATACCAAAGTTATTGATTCCAGTCAACAAAGGTAAGAACACGAATGTGAGAACACAATGATAGTCAACAAGGAAGTGGTGAACAAGGGTAAAGCACAAGAAGTTATAGAGAATCATCCATAGAAGGCAACAAATAATAAAGAAACTCCTAGAGTAGAGGAAGGGAAGAATGATTATTCTAAGGGCAACACAATGGAAACATGCACAAAAGGTATGGGGCAAGAAGTGACTACAGTAAAGATAGCCATCTCAACTCCTATTCCCATAATCAATAATGAGGTTAGCAGTCCAACAGATAAAGGACAAACTATCGGAAATGACGAGATGAACACTTTAATTAAAATTCTCAAATCTAGTGAAAGGGATAATGATGTGTCACCCATTAACAACTGTAACTGTAGTGCTAGAAAATTAAATTCTCATCAAAATAATGAGGATTTTAACAATACAGGATCGCACATGGCTGTAAGTAATGAGCTAGTAAGCAAAGAGAATATAGTTGAAGTTTCTATCATAGAAGTACGTAATGTTGTTGATGTACATGTGACACCTCAACTCAAAATAGATTCTAACAAGTTTGAAAGACACCAGAAATATGAGAAGAGTGGGGATAACTCAAGGGAGACAATGACCAACAACATTAATGAGATAGCAAAGGCTGTCGATCTGTCCCCAAGGCAAACTGAGTCACTTAGAGGCAGTAGCACTAAGCAGAAAGGTGTCAAAGGTAATAAGGAGGCTCCTACATTCAAACCTTTAACTCAGAGGCTTGCTGCCTCTAAGAAATTCAATAAGTACTCTCATGAATAAAATACTTTTCTGAAATATTAGATCAGTCAATACTCAACAAGCCTACGAGAGATTGACTAATCTAAATAGAAGGAATCAATATTGGATTATTGGTTTGATGGATCCTTTTAAGAGATTCATCAGATATATATATATATATATATATATATATAAGGGCTTTGGGACTTCATACTGCCTTAGCAAACTGTTCAGGCAAGATTTGTTTTTTTGCTAAGGAGGGAATGAAGATCAATATCATATCAGACACAATGCAACATTTAACCATCAAAGTGAATCATTAGATATAGATAGAAGAAGTTATGATTACACTTATATATATGGACAGCAGTGTTACCATTAGAAGAGAGTTATGGGCTTCTTTGGCACATGTGGCAGATCAACATCCAAATATGTGGTTAATTGGAGGACATTTTAATGCTATCCTCTCAGGGAAAGAAAATTTAGGAGGTCTACCAGTTTTCTTTTGAGAGTAGAAGATTTTGTAAATTGTATCAGTGAATGTGGTTTGATTGATATGGGATACATTGGAAGCACATATACTTGGTGGAACGGGAGAACTGATGAAGCTTCTATTTTAAAAAGGTTGGATAGAGTTTTTATTAATAAAAAATGATTAGATATCTACCCCAACATTCTATGAAACATTTGATCAAAAAGGGTTCTGATCGTTCTCCATTGGAAGTGCAATTTTCACATAGCACAGAGATAATTCATTAACCATTCAAGTTTTTGAATTTTTGGGTAAAACATGAGGACTTTATGGATGTTGTTAAAGAGCAATGGGTTTCCGATGATGAAGGAAATACTTTTCAGGTTTTGCATTATAAGCTCAAGATGTTGAAGGGAGCCTTGATAAGAAGGAGTAAAATGGCTTATGGAAACATCTTTCAGAGAACTGGAACATTGGAAGAGGTGATTCAGAGTCTGAAAACTCAATTTGAAATGGCACCAAATCAATAAAACATGGAGGTTTTACACAAAGCACAAGCAAATTTTTGCAAATTATCAACATCTAAAGGAGGAATATTGGAGACAAAAGGCCGGAATGACATGGTTTGTAAATGGGGACAGAAACACCAAGTTTTTTCATACTTATGTGAATGGAAGAAGGAAAAGACTTCAAATAAAGAGGATTTAGAATAGAGAAGGGGACTCGATTGAAGATCAAACAGAATTAGCAGATGAGGCAGTGAGATTTTTCCAAAATCAGTTTACAGAAGATAGTTTTCCCGAAAATTTTGACATTCTTGATAACATTCCACAAATGATAAATGAAGAGCAGAATGAAATCTCTCACTGATTACCTAATGAGGAAGAAGTAAAATTGGCAGTGTTTGCTCTTAGTGGAGAAAGTGCTAGTGGCCCAGATGGATATACAGGTATTTTTTTTATCAAACTTGTTGGGAGATCATTAAAAAAGACATAGTTGATGTAGTGCATGCCTTTTTTGGTGGTCAAGAGTTACCAAGATTTGTTACCCATACAAATTTGATCCTACTTCCAAACAAGAACCAAGTGAAATATTTTTCTGATGTAAGACCCATTAGTCTCAGTTATTTCTAGAGTAGTCCATGAAAAATTAGTGGTTCTGTTACCAGAACTTATTTCTCCAAATTAGACAGGATTTATCAAAGGTAGAAGCATTGTGTAAAATGTCCTACTAGCACAAGAAATCATAAGAGACATTCGGATCAGGACTAAAACAGCTAATGTGGTGGTAAAACTCAAAATGACTAAAGCCTATGACAGAGTATCAAGACTTTTCATTTCAAAGGTTTTTTAGAAAGTTTGGCTTCAGTGAGAAGATAATTGACTTGACATACAGACTAATGCCCAACAATTGGTACCCAGTGCTTATCAATGGTCAAGCTAAGGGATTCTTTAAATCAACCAGAGGAGTGAAGCAGCGTGATCCTTTATCACCAACTTTGTTTATGATTGCAACAAAAGCTTTAACTAGGAGTCTTAAAGCACACGATGTGAGGCAAGACTTTAAAGGTTTTGGCTTTCCTTAATGGAGTGATCCTATTAATCACTTGGCTTATGCAGATGACACTATTCTTTTTGTATCAGCAGAGAAGAGATTCATGAAGCTTATGATGGCAATTCTAAAAAATTATGAGGCAGCCTCGGGAAAACTTATTAATCTCAACAAAAGTGCTTTTTATACACATGATAAAGTTACATTAAGGGTAGTGGATAGTATAAAGGAAGTCACTCACATCAGACAAGGTACTTTCCCTTTCATTTATTAAGGATATCCTATTTTCTATGGAAGAAATAAAATTTTCTATTATGACAACATTGTGAAGAAGATTGGTAACAGGGTTCAAGGTTGGAAAGGAAAGGTTTTGTCATATGGCGGAAGGGGTGTCCTTATAAATCATGTTTTACAAAGTATGCCTATTCACTTATTGTCAGCTCTTAATCCTCCAAAAGGTGTTATTAGACATCTACATAGCATTCTTGCTAAGTTTTTTTTGGAAGAATACCATTGAGGATAAATATAGACATTGGGTAAGATGGGAAACCATATGTCTTCCTAAGATAGAAGGAGGAGTTGGGTTTAGGTCCATTTTTTTATGTATCTAATGCTCTTTTCTGTAAACTTTGGTGGAATTTAAGGAGCAAACTATCTCCATGTGGGGCCTTTATGGTTAAAAAATATTGTGAAAATCTACATCCGATAGTGTCTCAATGTGGAGGAGCCTCAAGTATATGGAAGAAATTAGTTATTGTCAGGGAGCTCACATAACATCAACTATTGTGGAAACTTGAGAATGGAGATGCTAGTTTTTGGTCTGACAATTGAACCACCATGGGAGCACTATATCACATTCTTCCAGAGGAAGGAGAGGATGAAATTGAAGTAGAGAATTTTACAAATGCACAGCAATGGGATGAACAGAAGCTGGGAGAACATCTTCCTAAAGAATATGTTATGCTTGTTATGACTAATATTCCACTACCAAAGTAAACAATTAGGCTAGATAAGCCATTTTGGATAATTGAGGCTAGTGGTAATTTCTCTGTAAGGAGTGTATGGAACTACATTAGGCAGAAAGATCAAGAGGAAGATGTTTTCAAAAAAATGTGGAGTAAAAAGCTGCCATTTAAACAATCCTTTTTCTTATGGAGAATGTGGAAGTTCAGGGTGCCTGTTGATGAAGTGGTGCGAAGAATGGGTATTAATATTGCATCAAGATATTGGTGTTTCACACATCCTAAATTTGAGACGATGTCTCACCTTTTTCTAACCTCTGATACAACTGCAAAGTTGTGGATAATGTTTGCTAATGTTGCAGGTATTCACATTGAAGGATTGCAGTTATCACAAGTGGTGATTAAATGGTGGACAAGTGATTGTTGCCTAATTCTAAAACCACTTATGATAGTTGTACCAACTGTCATTATATGGAACCTATGGAAGAGGAGAAATAGTCTCAAACATGGCAGGCCATCATCCTACGACAACTTGGATTTCAAGGTAAATTTTGATTTGTGGACACTTGGGAGATGTATCTATCCTAAGCTAAAGATTTACCAGCAGACTGGTCCAATATGGTTGCTTATTTGGAGAAGTATAAACCAAAACTATACTTTCTCCCAATATCTTGGAAACCAATAGAATGAATTCTTAAATACAATACCGATGGTGCATCTAGAGGTAATCTAGGAAGAAGTACTTATGGCTTTTGCCTTAGAAACTCTACTAGTGATCTAATCTATGCACAAGGGGAAGAGATACGAGAGGGCACTAACCTAGAAACAGAAGCAATAGCAATTAGAGAGGCTTCGGCACATTGTGTTATAGAAGGAATTAGACAAGTGTGTCTAGAAACCAACTCGCAAATGCTAATCAAATTTGTCACTAGGGTATGGAAAGTGCCTTGGAATTTAGCAGTGATAATTGATGGCATATGGGGATTTTCTTAAGATTGTCATGTTCGGATTCAACATGTGTACAAAGAAGGTAATATTTTGGCTGATTATTTAGCTAATTTGGCTTTTGATAATTCAAGTAGACTTGTTTATAATTCTTTTATAGAATTACCAAGACAGGCTAGGAAAATCGTAAAACTAGACAAGCAACAACTTCCTACGTTAAGAATCAGAACAAAGAAAACAGATAAAGAAAGGGATGGGGAACAAGAAAATGCAGTGACATTCATCACATGAGAACTACCAGAATTATCAGCAAAATAACAAGCATCGAGAATAGTACAGTCCAAGATACTCAAATGATTCACAAGTGTCAATTTTCAAAGAAGTTGATCTCCACTTACAATTTCATCAACAATATTATAGAACTTTACAAATCTAGAGGCAGAGCTTTACAATGCAAAAAAAGGATACAATTTTATTAGTACAAGAAGAGATGAGCAGAAGCCGATTTAGAACTTACAAAGGAAGGTTCCGCAGCAAGACGTTAAGGAAAAATAATTTTGAATGGCTAAGCTCATGGCAACAATGGCACCAACGTTTCCACTTCAAGGAAGACGGAAAGTTAGAGGAAGAAGATAGGAAGAGCAATCATGTTTTAGAGGGAATAAAACTCACCATTTGTTTGGTCGGGTTCAGATGGCATTTGATGGAGACTTTCCAAATTTGCAGAAAAGAGGGTTGTTTGGAGCTTTCCTAGTAGACTTGCCCTTTTCAATTCCTATAATCTTTGTTTTTAGTGGGCTGGTCACTTTTGGGCCAGTAAATGTAGGGTTTCTAATTTTACTTAAAAAATACAGACCCAACTGGGTCAAAATTTTAATTATAAAAAAGGGTACATTAATGCCTTATTTTTCCAAGTTTGTCTAAACTGAACCAACCTAGGTTATATCATTATAAACTCAAAGGAGCAGCCAACCTTACAAAACTTTAATTGAAGGTTTTACTCCATGGAAATGAACAGAAGATTAATGGTGGGAGGATACTGAGTTAGTGATTTGTAGGAGTCAATCTTACTCAACATCCTCTCAATGTTGTCAGAAGCAAAACAAGTTGCGAGAAGTAGTGTAATATCAAGGTGATGGAGGTTTCATTCAAAGTACGTTGAGGTATCACTCAATTTTGAATCCTCTTATTTTGCCCATTCTAGTGAGCAAAAGAAAATGAGTTTCTAGATTTTGCGACTTCCACTTAAGAAAGCTTCATTATTGGATGTCTTTCCTAAAAATTCATAATTTTAGTTTGGTCTTTTATATTTGCCAGGAGAGATTCATTAAAGATGTTGCTTTATCTGTATATTTTACTACGAAACCTACTAATGTTGAAGAATTTACTCTAGACTTTTTATTTAGAGATACATATGAGTTTCCTTAATTTGCATATAAGAATACATCCTTGAAGAATTTGGTTTTAGAGTATTGCAAATTAAACCCTTCCACTAATGTGAACTTGAGTGGTCTCCATAAAATACATGTATATCAAATGTTGTTCCCATTACACCTTCCATCAAATACATGTATATCAATGAAAGAGGAACGAGACCACTCCAGTTCACATTAGTGGAAGGGTTCAATTTGCAATGCTCTAAAACCAAATTCTTCAAGGATGTATTCTTATATGTATATTGAGGAAACTCATATGTATCTCTAAATAGAAAGTCCAGAGTAAATTCTTCAACATTAGCATGTTTCGCAGTAAAAATATACCGATAAATCAACATCTTTAAGAAATCTATGCTGGAAAATATAAAAAAACCAAACTAAAATTATGAATTTTTAGGAAAGACGTCCAATAATGAAGCTTTGTTAAGGGGAAGTTGCGAAATCTAGAAACTCATTTCTTTTGCTCACTAGAATGGGATAAATAAGAGGATTCAAAATTGAGTGATACCTCAACGTAATTTGAAAGAAACCTCCATCATCTAGATATTACGCTACTTCTCGCAACTTGTTTTGCTTCTGGAAACATAGAGAGGATGTAGAGTAAGATTGACTCTTACAAATCACTAAGTCGGTATCCTCCCACCATTATTCTTCTGTGCATTTCTTTGAGTAAAACCTTCAATTGAAGTTTTGTATGGTTGGCGGCTCTTTTGAGTTTATGATGATATAACCTAGGGTTGTTCAGTTTAGACCAACTTGGAAAAATAAGGCATTAATCTGCTTTATGCAAGGTATTTAACAAAAATTTATTCGTCTCTTTTACCCTTAAAAAATAAATTTAATAGTAGGCATAATAGACATTTTTTTTATTTTCGTTATATTTAAAACTATGAAATAAACTAAATATTTGTGTACTAAATATTTCCTTATTTGAAATATATAAGAAATCTTACCATTATATAATATCTATTACATTATTTAAATCATTTTCAACTAGGTAGCATATTGTGTAAAATATAATTATACTACCTTAAATGTTAATTTTTCTAATATTGGGAACCTTTAAATCAGCAAAAAAAAAATATTTATTAAATTTATATTCATTTGATAATACTAAAGTTTTGCCTATACATATATAATTCGTACGTTGAAAATGAACTCATTGCAAATGTATGGTTTTCTTGTAGAATGTCAAACTGAATTTCTTAGGAAAGCAAACGTTAATTTCATAGGAATGCTAACTCAAGAACATATTTATCTAATTTTTTCACATTATTTTTTCATGGAATGAGTCATTTGTTTAAGTTCTTGTGAAAATAAATTATTTTATATATTGTTTCTTGTAGATATTTTACTTTTTGTGTTTATTAATTCATGACACATATTCACTAAATTTAGTTTTGCATTAATTTGAAACGTTGACTTTTTTATTATGCTGGGATTTGTAACTTTGTTTAGAAATTATTAAGATGTGTTTTCCTTGCTATACATTACATACATTTTTTTCTTCTGAATCTTATCTCGTACAAGGCTATCACCTTCAATAAGTAACTATTTATCTTGTTTAGAGTGTGTTTGGTATGAAGAAAAATGTTTTTCGATATTCTCATGTTTGGTTGACTTAACAATTTTTGAATATATTTCTTATATCAAATTATTTTCCTCAAATCAACTGGATTGGGGTTGAGTGTTATGGTGCCACAACCCGATTTCTCAGATCATGATGGAAACTACTACATTCAACAAGTAGGTAAGCCTAATTCTTAGCCCGGAACCATAGCAACGGTCTATCATGTGGAAGATAATCAATAAGAAGCAATAAGCTAAAAACAATGAGAATAAAGAGCGTTCAACTAAAACACTACAAGAAACGATCCTCAAGACTTGACATCAGTCAGTAATTGAGAATCTTATCAAAATAAGAGTACAAAGCTTTTACAAATATAATAAAAGTACATGATATATCTAAATACAAAATAAAGACTAGCCTAGACAAAATAGATGGAAACTAGTAACTCTGAAACGCAAAAGTTGATCCGCACGAGCTCCAAGTCAATTTAGAGATCTCGTACTATAATCTGCAAGGTTCAAAAGTGTCGTATGAGTACTGACAAGCAGTACTCAGTATCCTTCGGCCGACTGAGCTCCAAAGATAAAGCACGTATAAACATCAGGTAATAAGGAAAGTACAACACAAGTAATTAAAAAGGAGATATAATTTGAATAAGCAAATAATAAGGAGAAGAATATAGGATATAAATGATAAGGAACCGAGTTAAGAATGTATCTGGAAACACAAGATAACAACCTATTGTCAATCAAGCTATTAAACAAGAGTCAACTACCCAAGGTCAGGAGAACTAACATCCAGAAAATTAGATCACACCCTATCAACTAACAGATCAATCTTTTTTGGTCTTTAAGATATTAGAGTGGGTTGGAACCATTTTACCCAAACCATATTTGACAAAATCTATATTTATCCATATTTAATATGAATGGATTGCAATCCAATCAATTTTTACTCAATCCATCAAAATCTGATCTAATATCATTTGCCGCCCTACTACCCATGCTCCCACACTTCCTAGTCTATACATCCGCTACTACATCAAGCTTACCCGAATGATACATGATAGTTAGGTGATATCTATGAGAAATTCCATCCATTTATGTTATCAAAGATTGAAACCCTTTTGAATTGAGGATGAGTATTTTCACTAGGGATTTTGGTAGTTGTTATTTTTTTGGGACTATTAGGCTTGGGGAATTGGCCTGGGAGGCAAGGGAGAACTGACCAATCACTGTATGTGAATAGCTAGTAGCTGCAATGACCATTGATTATGGTGAATGTTGACTAATTTTAGGGTTATTTCATTTTAAAAAAAACATCACAATATACCTCATAGCCCTCTAGATCCTCTAGCAAGGTCAATACCAGGGTTGAATTCAATCTTTCTTTCAACTCTCTAAAGCTCAGTTTACAGGGTGTGGACCACTGAAACATAGATTCTTTATGATTTAGCTTAGTCAAAGGTGCTGAAAGCAAATAAATTCCTTCTTTAAACCTCCTATAATATCCTTCTTACCCCTACAAATCTATAAACTTCTATTGGGGTCATGGGTTTAGGCCAAATTATTATTACCTCAGTCCTCTTCATGTCAAGTAGTATACCAACATCTCATACAATATGGGCCAAGAAGGCCAAAAATGAACCTAGAACTTGCACTCCAAGAGCATAGAATGTAGTTTATGACCCTAAAGTACTTCAAGAAATGCTCAAAGATGAACACTATGCTCGACTCTGATTGTGAATATACAATAAAATCATGAATAAAAAAACACAATCAGGAACATGTAATGACCCTCAAGGTCATTTTTTTTGTATTTTATATGTGTTTTTCCTTTTTGTCCCCTTCATGTAGATTCCTTATGATTTTTGTGTGGTGTTGTGTTGGATGGCATGCTTCTCAAGGCATTCAGTTGTATTTGGTATGTTAGGCACTTTATTTTTTGAGTTTTGCCAAAAGTTTCACTTTGGTCAACTTTCTTGATAAAGTCAATAGGAATTGAATTTCATTGATGCGATTAGCTACAAAATGCCGAGTTTGGTCTATAACAACCTCTGGTTGGTCCCTCAGGGTATGATGATGAATTCTTATCTTTTGGCATTTTGTTTGTGTTTCTTTTTAATGTGTTGACTTGGGTCAATATTTTTAAAAAAAACCTCGATTGGTTATTTCGTCAATTTCATTGAGTCTGGGATCTCATTACCAAGTTGTTTGCAGTTTTAATTTGTGTTTATTGGAATCCAAATGATTTTTTAGGGCTTCTTCAATGTTTTGGAACACTTGGCCTTTCGCCAATTTCAGGTTGGTGGTGCCTCAACTTTTGTGAATTGTTCATCACTTAAGCGAATTTGGATTAAGTGAAAAATGGGTAACTTAAGCTAAGGCATCAGAGGACGCAGGGTGTTTAAGTGACCCCTCCGCTTTAGCAAAGGCCATTTAAGTGACCAGCCCTCCGCTTTAGTGAAGGACGGCGAAGACGACCTCACTTAAGTGAAAGGCGCCTCTTAGGTGGGGGTCACTTTTATGATCCTATGTTTGCTTAAGTGATGTTTGCATAAAAGAACATTTGGTGGCTTTTGCGAAAATCAGTGGGATTTAATCCCATATCCTAATCAGTTATTCCAAAATCAAACCTTATTGAGCAAGAGCTCGGGTATGGATGATTTCACTCATTTCTTGATCAATTTTGATACTTCAATGGTGAATTTCTTCCTCTAACATTTCTTTACTCTTTTATGGCTTTAATTCCGTTATTCTATTTCATTTCCCCCTCAAAATCTTTGATTTCTAATCTTTAAATTTTAGTGAATTGACCATTTAAGGTCCGAATTGGGTCCCTTTTTTACCCATTTTTCAGACATGTGATCCTCACTTTAACGATATCATAATGACAATTTCCTTTTTGTAAATATTTAGCATAGATTCATGGGTCGATTTTTTACTCAATTATAGTATGAAATTCATATTATTGATATGGGTGTCGTTACTCCCGTATTGACTCTCATTTTAATCTTGATAGCTTGGCAGTATACTATGTCTCTCTGAAAAGGAAAAGCACCTGAATGAAGGTTCGAGTGCGGTTTTGAATTTGAGGTAGGCTATGGCTTACTTTCCTTAGACTTAGCCATTTTTTATTGAATGTATGTTGAGTAGTATAACATGACTAGGTTCAAATTTTAGAATTAGCATAGACTCTTTATCCTCAGTCGATTTATGGCCATTATTGGATTTCTTAGGGTAGTTCTAGCCGAAAATCCTTAGTTTAGGTTGATCCTTATGTTTGTCTGATTAGTATCCTTAGAAATTGCTCGTTGGTGGCGTGAAACCTAGGTTTTTTTTTAGTGTTTTGGTTGCTTGGAATTTGTTTGGTTGCTTGCAGGAATGGTTTGAGTTATGGTTTTATTTATTATTGAATTGTTGGGAATGAGGTCATGAGTTTGGAAGCATGAGTTCCAGCTTAGTATTCTTTTAGAATTATGGGTACTTTACCCAATTTTGTGTGACTTGAGTTGACTTGTGATGATGATTGGGTTGTTTATTAGGTGGAAGCATATTCATGGTACGTTCAAGAAATATTTCTAGTGAATTTTGAGAACAAAATAGATTTTGGAGAATTTTTCGAGCACTCTACTACTTCTGATGGTCTTTAGCTCCTTGGGAGCGTGACTAGTGGTTTTAATTAGCTTCTACTTATGGAAATTTGTTTTGGAGGAAAAATATCCCACTTTAACCTTGTAAGGCAAATTTAAATAAGCTCCAGTAGCCTGTAGACTCCACATTAAGTTTTTACGTTGGAATTGTTGATATACTCCAGCATCCTACAGATTGAATTTAGGATTTCAATTACTTTTGATAAGCTCCGGTGGGGTTCCGTAGTTACCTCTGAGGTCTATGGCATAGCCGGCGAAAAAACTCTAGAACTTTTTGCATTCATCCTGCATTGGCCACATATGCATTGCATTGATTTGTGCGGTTGACTACCTGCGTTACTACTTGGTGTGAGTGTTTAGTTGTTGAACTTCTTTTTACTAGTTTAGTTAGTTTTGATTATTATATATCTCATGTAAACTTCATCATGCTATTTATATATTTACTTGATCTTTCTGAACTTTGGCCGCCTATGATACCTAATGAGTACCCAGTGTTTTGTACTCATACTACACTTCTTCATCCTTTTTTGATGCAGCTTGCAGTACGAGCCACCTTGATAAACATTGGATATCCCATGGCTATCAAAGACTTGGATTGTGGTGAGCTCCAAGGGTTCATAGACTTGTTGCTTTCCTTCTTATGTGCTGACTCATATTTTGTGTTTTTGATTAGTCAGTTCTTTGTGTGTGTGTGTGTATATATATATATATATATTTGTACTTAGTATCACATGTATAGGT
>JAJOOH010021751.1:0-13397 GCA_029582605.1 Solanum gracilifrons | reverse complement strand
CATCCCCATTGAGTAGATGCGTTAGTATCTTTACAATAAATCTGTGTGTTAATTCTTTTAGCTTTTCTTTGGATGTTGTGTGACATACAAAGTTGACCAAGTCTGTTTTTCAGGAATCTTACTCTTTGTCCAAGAGTATCTCCTTTTTTTTCTTCTTTTTCATATTCTTCTCTGAAGTATTTTGCCCAGAAGCCTGGTAATTTTTGATAATATTTTTCTAGATAAGGTAACATTTCTTTACCACTATCAAATATTTTATAATAATATTCTTCGAATTCACAAGTGTATTCTTGAATATAGCTCATTTTACAAATTTGTAATTTTTCTAGTTGCTCTTTTGCAATTGTTCTTATGAGTTCTCTTTCATCTTTTTCGTTTCCTTTGCCTCCGAAGAATTCGTTATAGATGTATATTTTTAAATTCATTATACCTTGTTGGACAGAATTCTCTAGTCCTTCTAGGGTATCATCTTTGATTATTTTTTCTGCATCTTCAGTTAATCCTGAAAACCAATCATGTACTTTTCCCATGAACGTGTTTATCATAATGAGGTATTTTTCTTCATTAGTATAGTTTCCTTTTCCTAAAAGAAAGTAAAGGAGCATGTTTTGAGACCAAAGGTCTAAACTGCTTTCTGGATCTCTCTTACATTGGAGATCTAGAAATTGAGCCCCTATATCTCCTGTTGGAAGTCTATTAGGCATGAATTTTGATTTATCATTATTATGATAATTTTTACTATAATCTTCGTTCTTTTTTGCTTTATTAGCAAAATTTTTGTCTTCTTTTTCTGGCTCTTGCCATTCATTTTTTACTGAGGTAGATGCTTCAAATTTTCCTTGAGGACCTCGTGTATCTCCTTTATTCATAAATACTTTTAGTTCCAAAAGACTTAAGTCTTCCATTGAATAAACTAATTCGTCTAGATCATTCATCTTCTTCTTTTTCTTTTAATTTAAGATCATCTTTTTTATTTTGTTCTTCTTCTAGATCTTGATCTATTTTTATCGCATCTTTTTGTTTTTCTAGGAATTTTTGGATTAGGATTTCATCCATACTTCCTTTTTGATAAGTGTTTCCACTTGCTAATTTTTTTGATAATAAATTTTTAACATACCTTTGACTTATTTTTGGGTCAATTTGTTCTGTTTTTTCTATCATTTTTGTGATTCTTCCAGGAAGATTTTCTTTGATATAATTTATTTCAATTTCTATCATTTTTAACCGTAAGGTTAGCTGTTTATTACTTTCTAAGAGATCTTTAAGTAGTTCTGTGACTTCCTTTAGACTCATTTTAGTAGTTGTTCATGATTGATTCTTGTCTCTCTTCTTTCTTCTTATTTCTAAGAGTAATTATAGAGACTATTCTTCTTTTTAGATCTTCATCTAAATTTTTTATTACCTTTAATATTGTTATTAAGGTGTCCTTATCTATAAACCAAATGGGTAATATCTTATTCTTTTCGATTACCATATTGTCTTTATTCCGAAAAGTAATAATCAGAGGTATCGAAAAAATTATAATTTATTATGTTATATCTTTCTTCTTGTCTTTTATTACTTAGAGTAATAATTCTTATAATTTTTCTTTTAGGATCTTCTCCTAACTCTTTTATTGCTTGTAAAATTGTTACAAGTATATCTACTTCTATATACCAAGTTGGTTTTATAGTTGTAAAGTCAGTATCCATGGCTCTGATACCAATAAGTTATTGCTGTTTATTTATTTTATTGCTGTAAAGTAAATAAACTCATCTATATATATATATATATATATATATATAGATGAGTATATTATTGAAGGAACAATGGAATTGTGTAAGTCAAGAGTTGTGTGTAAAGTCAATCGATGACAATTTGGACACAATATTCCTTGGGATTTAGTGGAAATAATTAAGCAACAATATCTGGAAATTATACTATACTTTTATAATATGTACGATTAATGAGCTGATGCATTAAGTATTATGTGTTTGAGTTCTGACGTAGGATTCAAAGAATGATCACATTTTAAGGAGTATTATTATTTTAATGATTCAAACTCGTAATTTATAGATCATATGGAGATAATTTTACCATTAGATCGATTTCTTCTAAATTATTAATGTCGTAACAAATAAAAGTTAGTTGTCTAGCCTTTTTCATTTTATTTTTTAAAAAAACAATGTGATATGCTATGATACTATTCAAATGATGATAAAACACACAAATTTTCAAAAATTTCTAGAAAGGATAGACAAAAAGGTTCTCTATTGACTTCCATTAACTTGATTTTTATTTATTCAAGGCACATTTAACACTTTTTTATAACCTAAAGTTTAATTAGCATTTATGTTTTAAAATTCTTCTAATTAAATTTTTATAATTAGTTGATCCTTTGCGTCACAACAACTCATGCATATCCCACTTTGATGAAGTTGGCTGCATTAATCACAATTCTTCTACTGATTGTGACATTTCACTACAAGAAACTGTGAATTACATGGGGATTTTCGTGGGGATTAGTATGAAAATTCGTAGGAAACTTATTTTCCTGCAAATTTCCATTCTAATTCCCAGGAAAATCCTCGTGTAATTCACACTTTTCTTTGTAGTGTTTTCTAATTATATTAATTAGTTTAAATACATCAAATCGTGTAACTTTATACTAATATTATTAGTAGTAATGAATTTGATGAAGTGAGGATACATTCTACTTTATACATAATATAAAGACGTATCATGCATGCATCTATTGACTTTAATTTGATGTAAACATCATATGTGAATAATTTTTACCTTTTAAAATGTTGTAACTAATTAGAGAATTGATGAAATCTTGCTGATCACATACACAAGATCGATCAATATATATATCAAATTGCAAATCAAATATTAATGATGATCGAGGACCAGTACTATATATCCTATTAATTAATACTCGCTATATATCAATTTATTTCTTATTTTGACCATTAATTCAGGTATGAATATTAATAAATTTATTTTTACAAATTTGAAAATAAATTACAAAGAAATATATAATAATTAATAATTTAAAATATTTTAAAAAATGTAATTAAAAAAATATATTTGACTCTCTAAATTCGAATAGACGGAGAGAGTATTTATCTATCGCTTTTGTCAAGTCTTTATCAACCTTCACGCATATAATTATATTTTTCTCCTGCGTCAAGGTCAACCATAATGAATTTCAGGGTGAGTTTGATAGGGGTGTTTTTCAATTATTATTTTTATGTATAATTGGTAAAAAAAATAAAAAATTTAATGAAATAGGAAAAACAAAACTTACAAGTTTGAATTTGATCGTGTCCAAACACTTTATACTTTATCTTCTTCTCATCTCACCTCCATATTAAGGATGTATTTCGGATTTTTACTGAGAGATTTCGAAAAATAAAATTATTTGATATTTGAATTTAAAATTTTAAGGTGAATTTTGAATTCTCTAAAGTACTACGCCAATATTTAGTCTTGTAGTTAGGAAATTTAATATATATATATATATATATTATCTTATATATATTATGTAGTATTTTATCGAGGAAATTCAGGTGAACATCCTCCTGCTCCCCCTAGATCTATCTTGGTTTACACATGTACCCTCATCTCCACCTCCTACATTTTTGTCTAGATCATAAATATATAATTTTAAAATAATATTTTTATTTATGTATCGAACACAAAATTAAAAGTCACTTAATTAGTATTGCATACTTTAACTAAACACTAAATAAATAGAAGCCACTTATTTTCTGGAAAACATACAAACCCAATAATTAGCACATTTTTTCTTATCGAACACAAAATAAATAGAAGCCACTTTTTTATCTGGATAACATGCCTAGCCTAAAATTAGTTACTCTTTTGTATATATTTTTATCGAACATAAAACAAATAAAATTTATTTTTATTTTCTAGAAAACAAACGCACCTAATCATTAGTACATACTTTACCAAACACAAATTAAATAGAAGCCACTTATTTTTTTGAAAAACAGATATACCCTATAATTAGTAGTTTAGTACACACTTTACCAAACACAAAAATAAATAGAAGTCATTTATTTTTCTGAAAGACATACATACCCTATAATTAGTATATATTTTACCAAACCCTAAATAAATAGAAGCCACTTATTTTTCTGAAAAATATACACATCTTATAATCAGTAGTACATGTTTTATCAAACACAAAATAAATAAAATTCACTTATTTTTCTAGAAAATACACATACCTCATAATTAATACATTCTTTATCGAACATAAAATAAATAAAACCTATTTATTTTTTTGAAAAATATATATACCGTCACACCCTATAATTAGTACACACTTTATCGAACATAAATAAATCAAAACCAATTATTTTTCTTAGAAACATACCCCACCCTATAATTTAATACATGCTTTATCGAACACAAAATAAATACAAGCCACTTATTTTCTTGGAAAATATATGCACCCTATAATTAATTAATACATACTTTTTATATAGTACATTCATTCGATATCTCACATTTCATATTCCTGAGACGTTTCTAATTTCTAGTTAGTTCAAAAAGTAATACTTGAAGGATGTATATATCAATTAATGATCTGTTTTTAAAATGTAGATTAAACTTAACAACTCTAATATAATTATTGCCAACACCAAATTAATGGTAATTAGAACATTTTGTGGTTATAATTTGATCTTGTATGTACCACTTAAGTGCACGATTCCCAAATCACCTCAAAGATATTTCCTATTCTTTTTATTTTACACTTGATATTATAACATCAATATCAAGATTTCAATTAATTTAAATTTACGTCACGTAATATATATCTAGGAAAAAATAGTTTTTATCATGATTTTCTTTCATGTATACCTAGAGAGCTCAACTTTATAATCTATTATTAAAAATGGATGAGTCGTATCTATCACAGACTAGAAAGCCTTGGAAATTTGTTAAAACAAATAAAGTTAATGTCTTTTTATCAGAAAACAACCACAACAACAAAAACAAAAACATACATAGTGTAATTTCGAATGTAAAATTGATTTACCAAAACTTGTCCTCATTACTTAATTAACAGAAATATAATTAATTTGTCTCAAAATTTATCATAATCAAACTTTTAGTCAGATAAGAGCGGATATATAATTGAAAGTTAAATATGATAATGCACTGGATAAAACAATAATTCATGAAAAATATATGCACTAAAAGTGGCAAAAATATCCATTTTAAAGCAATCCAATTAGACAGACTTTAGTCTTTAGGATAATATCGACAAAATAACACTCCCTTGAATTATTGTGATTGTCATCAAAGATGAGATAAGAGTCCAGAGTTACGATAATATTGACAAAATAACTTTGTACAATATTTCAAATTATGGAAAACTACTAAATGTGCAGAAATCAAACATTACAAAAGTTACTTATTATTAAATTAATTCAATGTAATGTTCATACTACGACTTATTTTTTTTATTTTTCTATTCGATCTGATATTTGATATTCATATTAAAGTGTAATTAATATAGATTTACTATAGAGTTTCTCATAGAAGCATTTTTTGTCAAAAAATTTGCATACATAAGGCTCAAAATCAAAACTTTTGATTAAAAAAGTAACAACTGTATTTGTTGCACCACATCCTTTAATAATGTTCATCGGAAATTTGAATGGATGAGTATGATATACATTCTATCTATTACAATACAAAAAGAATGTATTATATTATTGGTCTATTACCCTTATCTGGTGCTGGATATATATTACTAACAACTAAAGAGTAAGTAGCTTTCTAGAAAAATATGGAATTTCTATCTTTATAGTCCAAATTAATTTGAGACTTTATGCTTAGCACACTCATAAAGAACACCTCAAGGGTACACATAAATTGCAGAAGTTTCTTTGTTTCATGTTTTATTTATTTATTACTTTATTTATTCCTCACGATGAGGACGTAGATGTCATCAGTGATGACATTTTGGACAGCACCCTTTTAGTGCAAGGCAAGTAAATTAAATCACCGCTAATCTCTTTTTTCAAACTATATAGTATAAAAATAAATCTGGGCTTCTGCCTTCTGGAAGAGAATAAGATTTCTATTAAATTATTCATATAATAACAAACAGAAATGAAAGAGAGAGGGGACGAAGAAATGAATGTCATTCAATTCACAACTCTTCAATTATAAATGATGAAATCATTAAAGATTTTGACTTTTTCGAACTCTGTTTCTAACTCACGAAAACAGATCTCTTGGTTTTGGATTTTCAAAAGAACAATATTTATTTTGACTATATGAGAATTCTGTATCCATTTTGTTTTAACGAGACCACCCACAAAGCAAATCATCCTAATTAATATACTGCTGGTTTTTTCTTTTCTTCTCATTTTTTGTTCTATTTTGGTTTGGACCTAGCTAAAAGATTGAGCAATGTAATTTAAATTGTCCAAAGGAATTATGATCAACCATCTACGCCAATGCCAGGACATATAACAACGTAGCTAGTGTGATCCCACAAGTGGGGTCTGTGAAGCGTAAATTGTATGCAGACCTTACCCCTGCCTTTGTGGGTTGGAGGTTTCCGATAACCAATGCTAGGTCCTATGATCATGGAAAATGCACATTGTATCAGAAGATTGCAAAGGAGGAGTGGAGCCTCTTATCTATTTTGGTGTACAATTGAAGGTCTCATAAAAAAATGACTAGGTGTTCATCTTTTACTACTACTACTACAACAAAAAAAAAAAGTTCAGTAATGAGTAGATACAGGCACTCGAACGAACAAAAATGATCGTTACAAGTTAAAACCTATCATACATTAGGATAATTAGTTTCTGTAAGATGCAGTATTTAGAGATTTTAGACATACTATTTTGTCTCACTGTCCTTTGTCATATCAAAGTTTTCATCATCCTTTATGTATTTCTCCTGCACAGCTGCAACTGTAAAATTGGAATGTCAAGGCCAACCATGTGAACCAATCAGCAGAAAATCAAATCAAATATATTCCACAATTTATATCCCTACGAATCTCTTTTCGTTTATGAGGACCCGCAGATAGGAAAGTACAAGCACGAAATTGATCCTAAATGTTAACATTTGGTTCTGGACAATCCAACAAAAAGAAATTGGTTTTGGGAAGTGTAGAATCATGAAGAAATGAATAAAATCTCTACTTCCTTGTTGGGATCAAATGAATGATGAATGATCTATACTACTCATAAAATCAACAAGTACAAGTAGAGGGAATTTATGAGTTCAATGAATGGTATCCATTTATATGTTAAACGACGTGAAAAAGGATATCGGTAGTAGTCCCAATCAACAGGACCAACTGCAATTTTGCTGAATTCAACAGCACTTGCATCTATGCCAGCAAATATGTATCCATTGCTTTTGTCAATTAGCTTAACTAGATTCCCAACACTCTCTTTATCCTGAAATGGTAAATAAGCTCAAAAAGTTAAACACTATGCTAACAAAGAGTACAGAGGATATGTATCTCAAAGCCGTGAAGTTGACACTCTCAATCACATCCAACCTGGATATCTAAAGGTGTGAAGTTGACGAGTCCATAATCTTCTATCACCTCACAAAGCTCCTTTGTAAGCTTTCTGCATTATTTAAGTATCAAAATAAAAACACAATGTTAAGATAAAATCTATTTCAAGCTTATGCATTTTCTATGTATTAAACCCGAAAACACAAAGTTTAGATATAAAGATCCTTTTTGGTTATTTCCATTATGTCAAGCACTATGATAAATATCCAAATCCATGTCTTATTATTTTCAACAATCCATACTTGTAGCAATGAAATACTATATATTCCTCCACCAAGTAATAAATTTAGGATATATTTTTCTTTTCTCTATAAAGATTAAAGGCCCAGAATTACCCTTTGTTTACGTTCATTGGGAAGTGCATTACATAAATACAACAGTAAGAAGTGGCAACACAAAAGTGTGTAAACTATAAAAATGAGTCAAAGTAGATTGTTCCACACTAGCACTTCAATGACCACCTTCCGATTATAAAAGAATAGTGAAGGGAATGACAGTTAAATAAGGTGATGCAGATACAAAAAACTCAGCACATAATAAAGAAGACGAAAGAAAACTGTGTTTTACTTTTATTCTTCTCCCTCCATTACCCTCCCTTAATTTCTGCCAAAGGTAGAGAGGTTCAACACATTAAATTGACACACAACATTTACAAAAACATGAAATGCTCTCAAAATTGTAGTAGTACAGCATCAAGTGCAGAAGTTATTTACTCATCAAGCTTGTAGAATATATAGAAATATAGAAAACCTCACTCCAGCAACAAGATTTACTAAAATTTCTGTCCTAGTTTGATTAGAACAGTCAGAAACTACAAAGTAACGACAACGTGTTATATTGTGCCTGCAAGAATTAAGAAGAGTTGAAGAGAAATCAGCTATCATTTGACAGTGTGTTCTAAAAGGAAGGTTGAAGCACCTATACTTAGCAGAGCGAGGATCCTGACTGATCTCATTCTGCAGATATGATAAATCTTGGACATCTGTGTAGAAGTCTAGGTTAAAAGCTGCAAGAACAAGAGAAATATAGAATAAGCACTTCATAGTAGCCACAAAGGTGTTTCATACCTATAACTCAACTCCAACAGAATATTCCATATTCCAGAAAGATATTCTCCAGAAGAATATGATGAACTAACCTAGCTTTCCGTAGCTTTCAATTAGATCAATCTTTGACAAAACATTGACATGAGGAAGCTCCAAGTGTAACATGGTGGATAAAGAGAGGAGCAATGCACTCACGTATTTCCCTGGATCACTGCAAAGATGGGCATCAACTAAATGGACTGCAGTCAACTACATTAAATAAACCAAACAGTTAGCAGTTTGGCTTTAACGGGAAGCATAATAGTGAAGGATGAAATAGATGAGATAACTCTAAAAAAGAGACCAACCCTTAGATCTAACTTCTTTATAAGTTCCATAATCATATTCTTTGCATTGTCATGAAGGAAAAATAGTTCCACCTGACCCGGAAAATCAAAAAGTAAATAGTGCTCTGCAAAAATAAATAGATAAAAGTCAGAACAAGCTGAGGTGATTGCTCAAAACACAGCAGTTTCCACATAAGACGATGGGTATACTGTGATTTCCATGAATGTGATGAATCTCAAGAGCTCGAGGTGGTCAAACAGCTTTGCTAAAAATGCCAATACTCGAAATTTTTCTAAGCGTAACTCATCAAAAGAAAGTTAGCAAACTCAAGCAAGTAAAATATTGTTGTAAATGAGCATATATTAATAGTGTTTTTTAGCCCAAGTGTGTGTTATAGCTCCATTACATTCAACACGTTGACTCAAGTTTAGATTGACAGAAACCATTACAACTGAATACATAAATTATCAAATCTCTGAAATCCAAGATGTATATTGTAATGCCAGAATAGGAAGGCAGTTAACACCATCTAAGTTTTCTTATTTACAGTATTTACACTATCTATATTGGTTGTGAATTAAAAAAATTCCTGGAAAATTGGAGGTTAGGTAAAACATGGTAAGAAGTAGGTAAAAATAGGAGCAGAGAGGAAAGCAGACAGACTAGCTGAGAAATATGGTACCGATGCACAAAGACTGCTCTTCCCACATGGAACTGAAACTTTGAGACAGTTGTAAACTCCCAGATATACAGACAACATTAAAGTGGTATAAACACCTCCATGATGGAACAACTACCAAGCCGGTTCCAGATAAGTATAAAATGATTAAACATAAATAAATGTTGACCTCAGTCAAAATTTACTAACTTCAGATTGAATTGTAACAACCTTTAAGGAGAGGTTTTAACTTAGACTCCAACCAGTCAATATTCTTCTCGAGATAGTCCATGCAGTATACAAGCCCTACAAAAAGAATAATAAAGCTATGAGTTAGAAAAACAAAGTAAGAATCGCATGAACATAATAACAATTCAAAGCATAGAAAACATCATCTACATAAGGAACAATATTTCTGCACCAAAATTAGATAATGGAGGTAGCCCAAGAATCTGAAGCAACATATTGTAACGGCACAGGTCTAATGATATGGTGGTAGCATCCACAAGTTTAGCCACTTGGAACTTATTTATTAGATAACTGAAGGAAGACTGATCTTAATAGAAGGGGGTAAAGGCAAGCTTACCTCCATTGGGACCAAGAGAATGTTCAACCATTACATCACTCAGCTTAATTAGATCCTCAATATTCACAGCACACTCGTATCTTTATTAGATAAGGAAGAAAATAATCATATATACTGGTTTCCTATTTAATTATAAATGAACAATCTTCTCGAATTAGACATCAAAATATGTTACCAGACATTGTCAAAGAAACACAATGTAAGTGGATACGGTAAAGCATCATTAGCGGGATCCAAATTGATAACAGCAACTTTCCTGCAATTTAAACAATCAAAAGAGATAATATCAATGTAAGAGATCATATTACAATTAATTCTAACGTCTGCCGCCAATCTCTGGCAATTACCTACAAATCAATCAGTCAACGACGCCTCCACTCCCAACTACATGAACCCAATAAATCCATTCCACTCTAGTCCTATCCTTTCTTCCAATATTAAGTAATTATATTTTACTATTTTCCTTACTGACAAAGAAGTCTCTAACCACACTAAGAAGTCATATAAATAGAAAATAACCTGTTCTTTTAAATCATAGAAGCATAAATTACTTACCATTAGCACTCAATATCAATAATCTTTCTTACATTGATATAAGAAATCAGATACTCATAAAACTGTTCTTTAGAACCAAGACTACAAAAAAAATCCAAGAAAGCGTAGAAAATTGTATAAATAAGCAGAAAACAGAAAACCCAAAAGGTTGAAATACGTTACCGTCCGATCAGTTGGAGGAACTGAGACATTCCGTTGCAATAAGTGGTTTTGCCGGAACCAGAAGGGCCAATCACTACTTGACCAAACACCATTCTTCTAAGTTCTAACTCTAACCCTCAAAGCCCCTGCTATCTGAAGAAATATTCACTTTGAGAAGTAAGATATAAAGGGGTTACGAAAAAAGTTAGTTTGCGATGGAAAAACACAACTACTAAAGCCCAAAGGTGGTTTCAAGAAAACCCTCTTTAGTCTATACGGTAAAGAAAAAGAAAAACATACAGGAAATTGACAGGGTGTTGAAGTTATTTAGATTCGAACTCGGAACTCTAGTGACTTCTGCCACCAAAGGAGAAATCTAATTTCTTCTAGATGGGAAAGCAAGTTCTCTTGTACTACAACATGTAAAATTTATTTTAGATATTTTAATAACAAAGAAATATGATATGTAATTTTTCTTGTCTTTAATTTTTAACTATGAAAATTATATTGAAATGTTAGAATTAAGGTCAATTCCCTCATAGAGAATTTTGATACACTGGAGTATATTAACTTTCATCGAATCCTAGTTTAGTGGTAGCAAGTTGAGTGAATAAGCTACTTCTAAAGATAGTGTGAGCAGCGACTCCCAGTATTAGGGTTCCAAGCTTATCTAAAACTAATAAGAGGAAATCAGCAACCCAAAACTGATTCCTAACAAATTGTCAATTTTGCTTTTTTTGATAAGGTAACAAATTGTTTAGCTTTTCATCAGCTGTTGCGTTCTAGCTTATCCTTTACTGGTAATGGGGTTGGTTATAGTGTGCAGTGTATTAGTAAACAGGAAAAGCGATAGATTACTAATGACCAATGGAGGTCAAAGATTGAATATGTACTGTGTATAAAAACATTGATGAATAGGTGCACCAACCCAAAAAAAAACACCCGATGAATAGGTGCATTGACAACAAAAAAAATTCTCGAAATTGATAATCAATTACAAGTATCCTGTCATCTACAGTAAAACTAACACATTTATGGAAAAAAAGAAGAAGAAAGGTATCAAACAACACACAAAACATATCAAGATAATGTCCATCATCAACAATTGATCAACCAAATAGAGTTCACCACCAGAATGTTTATGCAATATATCATTCAACATTGCATTTAGCTTCTTAATTGCTAGAAGACTTACATCAGAATTTCTACTATCTGTTAACTCTTGCGCAGAAAGTGCTTGGTCTATCATGGAATCACTCACAAACAAACACATTTTTCATCTCTCCACACCAGCTTAGTTTCACAACAGGATTATGCAGCTGCTTTCTCATAATCACCATCAGTTCATTATTCACAATAGAAGCTCCAAACAACAATGTCAAATTTTGAACTGGAAGCACAATATGACTGAAAAATTTGCAGGTTTCCAACATTTTCCAAATTTACTTCATTCTTAATGCCATTCATGAATCTACTTGGACTAATGGACTTACCCAGTTACCTGCAAGTACAACTTGGTTCTACTCGTTGATAATCATAGTCTTCAATAATTTCAATTTAGTCTCTTTATTAAGCATCTTTTTTGTTTATAAAAATGGTGTCCGGTCCAACTTTCCCGCAGCTCAACTAATTTCACGAGATATCTACCATTTCCTCCCAACAATACGTATCAGGTAACTTTGTCCACGAGCTAGGACAAATAAAAAGAAATCGCCTAGTATTTTTATCTCGAACTTGAGACCTAATGATTCTCAACACACTTCATCCACCACTAGGCCACAAGTGCTCTCTCTTTATTAAGAATCACCATAGAATATTACGCTTGAACAATATCATCAATGCCTAGTGTAGTTACTAATTAAACTTCAAAAATTAGGTCAAACACCACAAATAAGAAGCAATTTCAGAATTTCGTACTGCCGGAAAATGATTTTCGCTAACCTTAATTTACATTCATTATAGGTTCTCTTTTTCTATCAACAAGCGAGCAAAAGGTTTAAAAAAACACCAAAGGGACAGAGAAATCGCACCAGCTTCAAGTTTCGTGGAGTGCAGCCTGAAAATGGAAGGGCTTCGACGCTGCCGGCCGCCGGTGACGAGAGGATTTCTCTGTATTTGTGTGTAGAGTTTTTTGACTTGTAGTGATTTCTCGAACTGAAAATATACCACCTGGTGACCCTCTCTTTTCATACGCCCTACTTATTATTACACTAGAATTGAATATTCTAATCAACAATTTATTTTTTCTATTTCAAAACTATATTTAATTTATAGCTACGGTATTCCAATCCAAAACTATACACTATATAATATTTAATTAAAAATTACAATATTCAATTTGAAACTATAATAAGTACTAATAACTACACGATACTGCTAACTAGGATGAATGGGCTAACTGTGGATATGATGCCGGAAATAGACCGATTTTATATCACCCTTCAATTCGAATTAGCAAAAGCAATGTCTCCTTGCATAATATGGATTCCAAACATTCATGATCTGGATGTGAAT
>JAJOOH010021750.1:0-34859 GCA_029582605.1 Solanum gracilifrons | reverse complement strand
AATATTACCACTTTGTGATTAACATGTACAAATAAATATAGAACAAGATTGTCACTTTGTGATTAACATGCATAATAAAATATAGAACAAAAAAAATACAATAAAAATATTCTCAACCAAGTATGTACTAATATCTTAAACTTGTCAAAACAAAACATATAACACTATATTATATAATGTTTGGTGCATAATTATTAAGGTAGTGAATTATCGTTATAAATCAAAGAATCAATTGCACACTCCAAAAAATAATAATTTCAATTACACTAAAATAAAACTGCTCACTACCATTAACCTTTTTTCAATTTCCATGTGAACCCAAAATATTTCACACACAAAACAAAATAAGTTAAAAGCTTATGTAATAACCAAAACAATGAGCATAATCACAAATAAAATATAAATTAAGTTTCACATACAAAAGAAAGTATTTATAGTCATAGGTGAAAAAAAATGCACAATAACAATAATATTAATCATTCACCTTGTTCACAAGTAAAATATAAAATAGATTCCACAATAATTTACCTTGTTCTCAAGAGAAAAATAAACACAATTATTTTACCTTTTTTTGTTTACTTTGCTTCAATCCTGCAATTGGTAGAACATTCGTGCTGATACCGTGTTGTAAAACTAAAGCAAAATAAGACAAGAAATATAGAAGATAAAAGCAATAGAAATAGGGAGACAAGAGATGAGAATTTTCTTATTATTCCAAGTCTTCAAGTGTATACAATATGAACCATTATGCCTCTATTTATAGTGTAACATAGAGGCATACAAAAGGTTAGTCATAAACATGACATTAACATGAATATAATGGGGAGGTTATGGAAGTGAAAGGTTACAAGAATAATGGTTATAAAGGTGGAGGTTATAGATGTTATGGTTATCTTCATAATGAAGGAAAGTAATGGAGTAACTTCTTGATGTAGTGGACATCCACAATATATTATTTTATAACAAAATGTATATATTTATTCAATTTTATATAAATTTAATATGCACCTTCAAAATCAAAAAGTCAAGCTATCAGTCAACTAAATTAAACAACAAATTTATTATATTATGTCTAATAGAAATTAGAAACAACGCGGTGGTTGATAAGAGGAGTAATAAAGAAGTCTATTCCCGAAAGTTTTGATATTTCATAAATTTGACCCCTAAAGTTAAGAATATATGAAACTACCTTCAATCCTTTGTGAATTTGATGCAATACTTCCATTCTAAATTCTAAATTCTAAATTTACCACAAGGGAAAAAAAAGTAGGAAAAATGAAGTTTCAAATTTTATGTTTATAGTTTAAATAAATGTGAGAATTAAGCAAGTATTGATCTTGCAATTCTTATACTTTTAATTAGTTATTGGTATGTTGCATATTACATACTTTCATTTTAGGTATAATTTTATATTTCATGTCAAATTCATGATGATATAGATAGAATTTGATTGATTTTTATTTTCTACTTTTTTCTTTAAATTATAAATAAATTACTTGCGTATATTATGTTACGTTAGAAAATAGACTAAGAAAATAGGTATTGCAATTGAAACAACTATAATAACCTTTCTTGTTTCGCAAATTTGTAAGTCACCTAATTAGCTTGTGCTTGTTTTCATTGAAATAACGGAAAAGAGTCAAAAATACCTTTAAATTATTCGAAATAGCTTAAATATACTTTTAAACTATTTTTCGGCTCAAAAATATCGTTCCCGTCAAACTATTGAGCCACACATATCCTTCTAGTTAACAGAAGTATCCATGTGTGTGTTAAATGTCACATGGATGCCACATGTGCATGTCAAACACACCCCACTGCCACATATACGAATTAAATCCCTAATTTCACTCTTTTCTCCCTCATTTCATTATTTTCCCTTAGAAACATTACTTCTGGTATCGCATTCCAACATTCTTCCTTCCGTTTCTGAGCTCCCCATTCCTTAAACAAGTATCTCTACAATCTATAAACTGCTAAAAAGATTATCGGTTCCTTCTTTCATAATTTTTCTCGTCAAACCCAATTTTGTACTATAATTCTAAATCAATAAAACATCAATACATTTCAAATTCATACAAACCATAAATAGTTAGGGCTACCAACTCACCTACCCGTCTTCCAATCAACAAAACTCAACGATTATGCGTAGATTATAAGGGGCTTTGATTGCTCACCCACTGGAAAAGAAAAGACACAAATGGAATTGAAGAAACGCACAACATGAAGATCTAATAGAAAAAAAAATGAAATCCAGGGTTAGGGTTTCCATTCATAATTGGGGAAAGTTCAAAAGTTTAGCTAACGTTTAATCATAGATTTTTGGAGTAGTTACTTATCTAGAAATTTTTGTTTAGTCATGATAGGGTTGCATTAGGATCGGGCTTTAGATGGTTCATTTTTCACTGGTCATGGATGAATTGACGTGATATATTCAGTGTCATAATGTATATTATTCACAGAATATTGAACCAAACAAAAGTTGTTTGGTATGGTATTCGGTGAGCACTATTAAGAAAAAATAATCAAAAACCGAATAATTGAAATGAGGGGGAAAAGAGTGAAATTAGAGATTTAAGTCGTCTATGTGGAGGTGGATTCTGTTTGGCGTGCACATGTGGCATCCATTTGGCGTTCATGTGGCATTTAAGGTGTGACCCAATAGTTTGACGAAAAGGGTATTTCTGAGCCGAAATATAGTTTAAGGGTATATTTAAGCTATTTCGAATAGTTTAAGGGTAGTTTTGACCCTTTTCCGTTGAAATTAAAATGTATGAATTAAAGTGCATATCTGAATGATTAAGATGTTATTTCTAAATTTGAAGACAAAATTTATTAAGACTATTTATTTTTATATCTGAATGTACATAATAAAAATATAATTTAATTTTTTTTTAAAAAGTAATTGAATAATAGAGATTTTTTTTAATAAAATGAATTACAATTTGATTTTAAAAAATGAAATACTCACTAGTGATGGTGGATATTATTTAGTAATGGTAGTAATGTTGGTGTTAGTGACTTGTGATAATGCTTGTAGTAGAAATAATTGTAATGTTAGAGATAATTGGTGTTGTAGTGACTAATGTGACAGTTGGTAATGGTGAATAGTTGACGATACTGGTGGTGATGTGTTAGTGGCAGTGATGAATGTGATGGTAGAGGTGATTGGTAGCAACGATTGGTTATGATGGTGGTAGTGTCTGATAATGATGGTAAGTGAATACAATTACAATGATGGATGCGGTATATTTGATAACGTTGTCTAACACTAATTGTTAGTAACATTGATGGTTTTGATGACAAAGGTGGTTGATGATAATTGATGACTGTAATAGAGATAATTAACAATAACGATGATTTTATGATTGTGATAATAGAGATGATTAGTGATAGTAACTGAAAAATGTAAATCGAGTGGTAATGAAAAAATATTCACATAAAAATACTTTTTAATAAAGTTAAAATTTTATTTAAAATCTTAATAATTAAAACATATTAAAATCAAATAAATATTTAAATTTTACTGTAAAAAAATGCACCGGGAATGCAAGTGAGTTTTTCTCAATTCCGTGGGTGCAATAAATAAATTGTAGTACAATTTTCGGATGACTCGCAAATACAACTAATAGTGTCCTTGAAACAATTTTAATAAACTTAAAAGGACAAAGAATTAAAGAAGTAAAGAATATGCCTCGTGGGCGCAAATCTACCGCTTCAAGACCGAACCGTGCTCTCGTTTGCCTATTTCCACCGCTTGGTGCCAGTCACTCACTCACTCAGTCCCTACTCATTTCTTCTTTCTCCTTCTAGTTGCTCATTTTTTTCTTCTCTCTGTCTCTATCCGGATCTCGATACTTCCATTTTCCGCATAATTTTTTCTCTGTTTGTGTTTGTTTGTGGAGCTTGTGAATCACTGGATTGTGTTGTGAAAGCGGTGCGATTGTGAAGTGGAAAATGGACGGAGTTCATGAGGCTACGGTGGCGGGGAACTCGTCGTCGCCGCCTTTCCTGAACAAGACGTATGATATGGTGGATGATCCATCGACGGATTCTGTGGTGTCATGGAGTAAGAGTAACAATAGCTTTGTTGTTTTGAATGTGCCGGAGTTTGCTAGAGATATTTTGCCCAAGTATTTCAAGCACAATAACTTCTCCAGCTTTGTCAGACAGTTGAATACTTACGTTAGTACAATTTTGCTCATCTTTAAACTCCTGATTCACAGTTTTTTTTTTAACTAATCAAATTTCTGTTTCTGCAAACTGTTATTTGGTTTAGAGTGATAAGGTAATTTGTTTTCTCTTTTTATACGGATTTAAATGCTTCTGCTTCTCCCGCCTCTAGCGTTTCTAGCTGGTTTTTTCTGAAATACAATAGGCTATGTTTCTTAGATAGTTGAAGATTACAGTTAAGATGAAAATGTTACAGTTCCACCGTGCAGAGGTCATTCAAGCAATTTGGAATCATTATCTGCAAATTTTATGTCTGCATGAACTGATAAAGAGTTGGTTTAACTTTAACATATATGTATATAGAAAATTAGGGGTTATTAACAGTTGTTCAGTTGGTTATTTGCCAATTTTCTGTAGGAATAGTAGATTAATATCATTGTTTGGAAGTGATTTATCAATGATGAAGGGAATTAGTGCTTCTAAATTGAGAAATAATTGCAAAGATGATACATCTGATATTCTGATTTAATCTCAGTGATTCCAAGTTGTGATGGGTCTTTTAGGGGGAACCTAGGATTGATTGAATTGGTCAAGGGGACTATAAACCTCACTGGATGAAAATATTTCTTCAGAGAGGTGAGGTAAAAGTTATCCCATGATTTTGCAACTCCCCACCCCCCACCCCCACATCCATCACCCGCTAATCTCTCTCACCTCGCCACACATTGTCCCCTTATTTGTCTTCTTTATTTTGTACCCTGCGAAGTGGCTTAGTAAATGTACCAAAGGTAGTTTTATGTAATAGGTAGGTAGAATTGTTTTAGATCAAATCACCGATTATTCTATGCTTTTGAGCCAAGGCATTTTGTCACAAAATTTAGTACTGCTTTATTTATGTACATACCGAATCGCCAACATAGTTGATGGAATGTGATCCTGCAGTTAAGATGCTCAGGAGTTCCTTAGACCGTTGCTAGGAGATATTGCATAACATGGGTCTTTAGAGTCCAATTGAGTGGACTTCACTACTTTCCAGCTAGAGGTCAGGCTAGACAGTGGTGGAGACTGGAGAGCTTATGCAGAAGCAAGCCAGCAGGTTCACTTCCTCCCAATTGAGCACAATTTGGCATCTCTTCCCACATTTATATTTATCCACCAAACAATCAGGCAAAGTTATTTATTTTCATATGCCTATTAACCATCCAGTTTAAATTTTTGTAAGTAATAGAGCTTGTCAAATTCTTTTTGAGTAATAGATGGATTTCAGGGATTTGTTTGTGACCGGGGAGTTATGTTTCTGCAGAGTGTAGTTCTGCCATTGTGGTGTATTCTGCCTTTCTTTAATATGATATGGAGTCTCCTTGTACCCGCGGGGCAACTGTAATTCTTTTTATGGTTTGCTTTTCCCCTTCATCAATCAGGGTTTCAGGAAGGTTGATCCAGACCGCTGGGAATTTGCAAACGAGGGATTTCTTAGAGGCTACAAACACCTATTGAAGAGTATAAGCAGGCGAAAACCCCCTCAGGTGCAGGGCCATCAACAAACCACCTCCAAAGTACCAAATGCATCTGTTGCATCCTGTGTGGAAGTTGGGAAGTTTGGAATAGAGGAAGAGGTGGAAAGGCTTAAAAGAGATAAGGATGTCCTTATGCAGGAGCTGGTTAAGTTGAGACAGCAGCAGCAGGAGACGGATCACCAATTGGTGACTGTTGGGCAGCGCGTTCAATTAATGGAGAACAGGCAACAACAAATGATGTCGTTCCTTGCCAAGGCCATGCAGAGCCCTGGCTTTGTAGCCCAATTAGTACATCAACAGAATGGCAATAACAGGCATATTACTGGGCTTAGTAAGAAAAGGAGACTTCCTGAACAGTCTGAAGAAAATGTTGCGTGCAAGCCTGTCAATGCTTTGCAAGATGGACAGGTAGTCAGGTATCAACCTTCAATGACCGAGGCTGCAAAAGTGTTGATGCAGCAGATTCTGAAAATAAATGCATCTGGGAGGCTGGACAACCGATTAAACACAAATGACTGTTTGACTAATAATCCCCTCCCGCCTCAAAATTCTCTAGACAGTAGCAGTGCTTCCAGTTGTATTTCCAGTGTTACCCTCTCAGAAGTAATGTCAACTTCTTCACAGCCTAATCTAATGTCAGATTCAGGATTTCCATTCAACTCTTGTTCATCCATCATATCTGAGACCCAATCATCCACTACTGTGGTTCCTGGGGAGGCCAACATTCCCGTATTACCTGAAGCTGATGCATTGAACTCTCAGGCAGTCCATGATTTGCCTGAATTTTCTCATATTCTTGGAGTAACTGACCTTGACCTTAATATGTCTGAGACTGGAAATGTGCCAGATATTGACACAGCGCAAGGTATTTTGGATGGTTTAACAACAATTGTCTCTGATGAATTTTCAGCAAACACAGATGGTGATGTTTTGCTGGATGACATGCCTAAGCTTCCAGCGATTAATGATATTTTCTGGGACCAGATTCTCTCTGCAACCCCTGCAAGCCCTCTCACTGGGGATACGGATGAGATTGGTTCCCTAGTCGTGGAAGAGGATTTCCTAGGAGTTCAGGAGAGTGATTGGGATAAACTAAAGCATATGCATCATCTTACTGAACAGATGGGGCTACTTTCATCAGTTGCCCAGATTTGATGATTTCATGTTTTTTTTAAACGCTTGCAATGATGCAGGTAAAATCTCCATCCTCCATTATGAGCTTATTGCTAGCTTATCAGATTTCAAATCCTGCAAAACTCCTGCTATTTGGGTTGTTTTTTTCTCATCATTTTCCATACAAATAGTGTCGTTTAGGACCAAAGGTTTCACCATCTATCATGTCGGACCTATTGGGTGTGTGTGATTTGGCTTAAGGAATTTCACTTTCAATGTACCTATGTGCGTGGTTGTGCATTTTGTCAACACCATGGTGATATCTTGAAATTATCTTCTTGACATAATTCTTGGTTCCCTTTCAATGTTTAGATATATGTCATGTGATTTGTTAACAGTGTGTTGGTATCTTGAGAATCTCTTTTTGATATAATTCTTGTCGCATTGCGGGGTCTGAAATAATTTGTTGATAGGATGCCTCCATATGCTGCATTAAATGGGTGTATCACAAACATCATGAGGTTGCATCAAGTGTCAGTGCTGTGTTTTTTTTTTCTCCTTTTGTGCCTTCTGTTACAACATTTATTGTTTACTCGTATATTTTGCTCTCTGCATCATTTTTTATTTTTTTTTGTAGGGTGTTCTGCGTTAGTGATACCACCTTGAGCACAACTGCTGAAGTGTGGTGAACTTCTAGAGGGTGTAAAGCAATGAACTTCTCCCCATGTGGTAATATTTTTTTGTCAGGTGGATGCTCTGAACTGTGCGCATTAACAATCTTGTCTTGAAAGACTTTCTTCACTACTAATAATGATGTTCTGTGTAGTTAAAAAGGGGATCCCCAAAAGACTAGTTTGGTGTATTTTATTCCGGCTTTTTGTATGTACATTTATCTGGCACAATGGGTTAGTTAAAAAAGAACACTAAAATGTTCTTTACTTATTAAGAAATTGAAATAGGGATGCAAAGAAGTTGCTGCAGAGGATCTGTATGTAACTTTTATTGTTTACATAATGATGATTTCAACGAAGATGCAAGCAGGATGAATGGACGTCTTGTTTTTTGTCCAAATGTATTGTATGTTTTTGTTCTATTCCGAGACTTGTATTCAATGCAGCAGTTGTTTAAAGCACCTTCTCCACCATATTATGATATCTTTTTCCCTATCAATGTTTTTTTTTGTTGGGTTAATGTTGATTGCTCTCTGAACCTCTTGAGTGGACGAAAATGGGTCTTCGAGGTTCATTTTATTAACCCCTTTTTTTAAAACCGTGTCTTTTTCCCTTTTGGGTGTCCGGATGTTGAACTGATGGTTGTTATCAAGTTTAGCTGAGTTACTGTGGCACTGATCAAGTCTTCGCTAAGGTAGGAAACTGTTTTGTTTGGTGTTGAATGTCTCTGCGAATCCACAATATGTGATAGGCTTATATTTACTCTTATGTTAACAGAATCCCCTATCAACTAATATGGTGATTGAGATGTGTCTGAAAGAACAAGTTCAATGTCATATAGATTTTGTAAAACGCCAATTATTTTGAAGGACGACTTAGTGATATATCGGAATTCAATTGGTCATGAATATCATAAGTTGTTGCTTCTCGCAAATTTCAGCGTACCTCATAACCTCTTTAACATTATTAAATTTTGGTAGGATCTAGTAGGAGTTCGCCTTGAATTCCAGTGGAGGAGTTTGGAGATATTGAATCATTTCGTAACCTTGCTTTGAGAAATTCTTTCTTTCTCATCCACTCAGGGGTGCAGACATACCTAACTAGGTGGTTGTTACAAGAAATTTAAATGAAAAAATCACCACTTACTATGAAAATGAATAGTGTAATTTGTGCTCTAGTACCCTTCTGCATGTATGGACTAACTTGATTTTAGGACTTAAATGTTGATTGGATTGCTTTTAAATTTATTTGTCTAAAGAGTGAACTTGAATGAAGTAATAACAAAAAAAACAACTTTAATAGTAGAATTGGAGCAAAGAGGGAGGTTGAGAGGGAGAGAAGAGAAGCTTGGAATAGCTTGATTGATTGAATTGAGAAAGAACATTTATAATAGTGACAGAATTATTGGGATCGAAATAATAAGGCGTTACACATAAGCTAATAATTATAAACTTTAGCGTTGATAAATCAGATGATAAAGAAAATTATATAAAACGAGTATAATTTGGTCAATTGATTTAGGAAAGGGATACATGTAGAAGGGTTCTTTTCCATTGTAAAAATCTGTTGTAAAGAATTTTTTTAAAAAAAAATCAAAGCACAATTGTGTAGAATCCAAATAAGATAGAAAATTCACAACAAATTCTAGCAAGAACAAGTAGATAAATAATGGGGAAATGGGCTCATCTCAGCTCAACTTCTATCACATGAAAGAATCCAAGTATCTATATCAAAATCTCAAGGTAGTTTAGTAAAATATTATTTTAATTAAAGTATAAAAATGTATCTGAACAAGTAAAAGGGAATTCTTATTGGTTAAGATAGATACACCATTTACATTACCCTCCTATTGATGTACTCAATAGATTAACCCTTAAGCTTTCTATTTGAACAAACACAAAAGGATATACTAAAATATGCATAATTATATAGAAATGTTATTTGACTCCAATTCATTTCTTTATTGACTATTTGTTCTCACCAATTCATTTATTCTAGTTGGATCAAGATGATCATATTCTCAAGTTTCTAAACATGGTTAATATTATATTTATTCAACTAATTTAATATAGTGGTGTAAATTATGATTATATTGAGTTGATTATGTAATTAAACATATTTTTCTTTGAGAATTTATTTTTAAGGTCTTTTTATTTTTTGACTATTTGCGTGTGGGGATGGATTTGAACCTTCAGTTTCACCTTGTTTCTATTGGATTTGTTTTCCCAATACTTTTAAAAAATGAATCTTTCCTCTAGGGTTGTCAAATAAATAGTTGTGAAACTATATTAAGCTTTTATAAAAGAATTATTAAAAACAGGATTTGATGATGAATTTTTTTTATAGTTAAACTGTAAAAATATGGTTGCTAGTTTTATTTAGTGATAAATTTATATTGAATACCACCGATGGTGAAGTTTATAGCTAATTTCAATAGTAATCTTTAGTGAATGTGTTTCGAGGTATAAGTGAGATAGAAAGAATAACACTTATAGAAGCTTCAATAGTTATAACCTAAAAGAAATTACTCTCCCTGTTTAAATTTCATTTTTTTTCTAAAAAAAAGAACTAAATAATAATTGAGTAAAGAGCAAACTTCTTATTCAATATAATCAAACTCATAATAGTGACAATGTTTATCAGAAAATTTTATGACGGCTATAGTAAGATGTTTTTATATATTGACATTTGACGCTTAAATCTTGTTTAATTATTATAAACAAAATATACGAAAAAATAGTTTATAATTTTGTGTATCAAGAAAAACTGAATGGATTTGTAACCGATTTAATAAAAAGAAAATTAAAAAGAATATGAATATAAACAAGATAAACACTAGTAACCCCATAACTCATGGTTACTATTTAAATACAATTTTTTACTTTTAGATATTAGTACTTGAAGTTTATTATATGTAACATTAATGATGATTATCATGAAATATTTTTAATATATATTATATGTTTATACATAATATATTTTTTATAAAATATTATTAATATTGGAAAAAGAAAAATCCCTTTAAATTGGTTCTTTCTGCAAGGAATAAAAAGAAAAGAAAAGTTACTTTTGGTTCAGAAAAACAATTAATAAGAAGTAAGGGGGCAAAAAGTTATAAATTCTCTTTACCTCGAAAAGGAAAACAGCGTGTCCATTTTCCCCATTTCTCTTCAGTCTTCTCCCTCTCGCACGTCACTCGTTGACGTTTTTGAAGTACACCACTTTCTCCCTAAAACCCACAACCCCTCTCTATATACCCTTTTTCTCTCTTCTTCTACGTAACTCATACGATCAATTTCTACAAATATATTTGCTTCGAATAACTGTATTGTGTTCCTTTTGATCTTCTTCTGATTCGATGTCGGTGAGTAGTTCATCATCTCTTTCTGTTTTTGTTTTTGTTTTTATTTTATAGTTGTGAATTAGTTTGATCTGTTTAGAATCTATGAATTACTGTTCTATTGGATTCGATTTGCTGTGGTTGAATTTGTTTTTTGTCGAGTTTGTTAATATGGCTATGTGTTTGTAATTGTTTTCCATTGAAATGCCCTAGTTCTAGTGAGGTAGGTGTCGATAGTTGTTATTGCACAGTGATACCCTAGTACTTGGATTTGGTAGATAAAATATGTTACAATTTAGTGCTTCTTATTGTTTTCGAGCATATAGGAAGCTGAAGTGCTTAATTCATATGTGAGTGCCATTTGTTGTTACAAAAATTGATTACATTAGAAATGTTGATGAAAATGCTTTTGGAAGATTGTTAGATTCCAGATCATTAGTATCATTTGCAACCAATGATTGAGAAACAATAAGGTCCTTTATTGGACGACCAAGTGTATTTTTGGAATAATTTTAAGTTCTGAATGTATGTTTTTCTTCTTCAAATTTTGTGGTTTTAGTCAGTTATGATGTTCTGTGGTGGTCTCAGTTTCTCATATGAGACATTACTCTATAGAATGATAAATGCACAAAAGAAGATCATTTCTAAAAGATAGACAGTATCTGCGACTGAAATATCAAACTGATTTTGTTATGAGAAGAGTAAAATTCAATATCCTATTCTGTAGTGTGCCGATTATTGATCGAGTTTCAAATCCTGTGCTACTAGCCTCGGGGATTTCTTGGTTATAAAAAGAAATCCTATTCAATAGTGGATTTTGATAATATGTGGTAACGCCCATCTTACAGTTATGACTCTAAGAAGTTTTTGTGTAAATTCCTGAATGCCTCCGGTTTTGCTCCTCCATAACAGTAAATCCACAAGTGAGAAAAGTCTTGCTTAATGACGGCAAGGTTACAGGATTCTCCACTAACCTTCTCACAAGAAAAAGAAAAACCAACATATAAAATGCATAGCCTTTTCCCCTATGTCGACAAGTCTCTTACTATTCATTTCTTGTTATTCATCATAATAGGCTAGAACAGTGAAAGTGAGCAATGTCTCTCTGGGTGCATCGGAGCAAGATATCAAGGAGTTCTTTTCGTTCTCCGGGGATATTGAATATGTTGAGATGATGAGGTTAGTGTTTGTAATAGAAAGTAATTTCCTTTTTCTCTCCTCCTCTTATCTGTTTTCCATCTAGGCATATTTTGAAATCGGAAAAAACCTTCATTTTGAGAATTTAAAAGCAGTTCTTATCAAAAAAAGAAATTAAATCAGTTGATACAATATTAGCTCCTTGTTGCATATGTCTTTTATGGATTTATGCAAGTTACTTTTCTGGCTATTCTAGTGAGAATGAGCGATCTCAAATTGCATATGTCACATTCAAGGATCCCCAGGGTGCAGAAACTGCAGTTCTTCTTTCTGTAAGTTTACTTTTCTTGTCTTTTGAACTCCTATGTTAAATCTTTATTGTACAACAGTACAAGTATAATAATTTCCCCTAGTTTAAGTCTTACAGATTTGATGTTGAAAATGCTGGTAAGTTTCTTATTGAATGATTGATTTTAGGGCAGTAAGATATATATTTTCATTTGAATTTCATTGTGTCATTGAGTGCATTTCCGCAAAAGATAATGTCATCCTGATTAAATTATGTAAGCGTCTTTTATCAGAAGTGATAAAAGCCCCTTACTGGTCTTCTTATTAAAATATCTTATTAGTTATCCTCTTATTGTCTATGACATTTGTTGTTTCATCAAATGAGGCAATGGCAAAAAAAAAATTGAGGTTCTTGTTAGAAAATTAATGTAACAGTTGCTTCACTAGGTTGGTGTGTTAGTTCCTTTTGAGGCTTTATGTAGTATCTAGAACTTTTGGCTTTTGTAGTATGTGCTTTGGTCCATCCTTGGTGTTCTATTTTTTTTTAAAAATCACTACTGGCCCTTTATTGTCATTTACACCAGGGATAGGGTTGCATGTTGATTAATATTAGACGGGTTCCATGCACAGTGTGTTGCTGGTAGTAAATTTGCTATGCTCTCTAAGACATGTTGTGATCTTTCTTTCAGTAGCTTAAGTAAACATTTTGAGAGGCAGCCACTTTAAACTTGTAAGATCTTTAAGAATCTAGATACCATTAGAGCTAATCATCCGTGTAGTACTGAACTCTGCACTGCCAGTGGTCCTCTGTATTTCAGCTTATATGCTGGAGCCCTGGTATTCATTAGAAGATAAAAAGGGGATGTTTTCCATGATACAGGCAATTATTTCACTGTTAGAAGTTTGTCACTTTTAAGTGGAGAAGGGTAGAGGGGCAGGCCCATTATCCACCGAGTTTAGAAGGCTGTGATTGGTCCAAAGGGCGGGTCACAGACGGATTTCTCGGTTATCAAAAAAAAAAAAAGAAGTTTGTCACTTTTAAAATGCATGAGCACAAAGAAACTTACAATTCTTTTGAGGGGAAGGTGGAGTTTTTCTATCAAAATTCATATTTGGATTTTAGTTGGCAGTGTTTCATTATTTTATATGCCATCTCTTATTTTTTTTATCACAAAGCCGCTACCCTTTGGGTGCGCACAGGGTAAACCCCCCGCTCCTATGCAATAGCTTGCAAACCGCATAGGAGAGGTAACCTACACTAGGCAATCCCGGTGGGACGAGCTCAACCCAGAAGGCAAACCCCTTTTGCTTTCGCTGGCAAGGGATTTCGAACTTGAGACCTCCAACATGGAAGTCCCAAGCCCAAACCTGAAACCACTGGGCCATCCCGAAGGGTTATGCCTTCTCTTCTTTTGTTCCTTTATGTGCTCTTGAACGGAAAGGGAAGAAGATATGAATAACCCCCTCCCATTCTCTTTCCCTTGCATTAACCTAAACAGCGTAATTGGTAACAGACCAAGTGAAAGTGACTAACAGCTTGCCCACAAAATTTTGAGTTGAAAGTCTTGAAGCCCAGTTCTATGAGAGAATTTTTCTGCAACCAAAAAGGAATAATTGTTTTGAAATCAACCCTATGCCCATCTGATGCATATGTGGCCTTCTCCCTCAGCCATTTGATGGCTTTTACTTGTACTGAGTGACTGAGTCACTGTAGCCGTATTTCTTTAAAAGGTTCCCAGGATTAAAATGCTTCAGAAGAAAGTCTAGGGAGGACATTGTAGTTAAGAAGATATGAATGATCCCCTCCTGTTCTCTTTCCTTTGCATTAGCCTAAACGACATAATTGGTAACAGCTAGCCCAAAAAATTTTAGTTGTTGAAAGTCTTGCAATTGATTGATCAGTTAGCTTGCATTTATGCTTGTTTTGAAGGTGAAGGATTAGCTTTCCATATTTTTGCATTCCCCTCGTCTTCTCTTTCTTTTGGTGTGTCAACTGATAAGCTCATCTGTGGTTTCCAGGGAGCAACAATTATTGATCAGTCGGTCACAATAGTACCCGAACCTGACTATGAGCTGCCTCCTACAGCTCTAGTGCCAATCAAGGTCTGTATAATTTATGTAGACATTCTGGTTTTTATCTACTGTTTGGTAGTCCCTAACACGGTATACTCCTATATACACACACAGGCAACTGAGAGTGCTAATGCAGCTGGTGGTGGATCTGCTATTCAAAAGGCAGAAGATGTTGTGAGCAGCATGTTGGCGAAGGGCTTCATCTTGGGCAAGGATGCAGTTAACAAAGCCAAGACATTTGATGAGAAACACCAGTTCACATCCACTGCCTCAGCAAAAGTTGCTTCTTTAGACCAAAAGATTGGCCTTAGTGAGAAAATTAATTTGGGAGCAACGATTGTGAATGACAAAGTGAAAGAAATGGACCAGAAGTTCCATGTTTCTGAAAAGACAAAATCAGCTCTTGTAGCTGCTGAGCAGACGGTTAGCACTGCTGGATCTGCCATCATGAAGAACAGATATGTTTTGACAGGGGCATCTTGGGTTACTGGTGCTTTCAATAAGGTCACCAAGGCTGCAGGGGAAGTGGGCCAGAAGACGAAGGAAAAGATGGCAGAAGAAGAACAGGCAAAAAATTCGGCTGAAGGTTATGTGCCTATACATGCTCTTTCAGAGTCCCCAAAAGCCTCCAAGACCGAGGAACCTACCAAGCCATCTTCACCTAAGGGATTAATCCTCTAGCTTATGCAAAACAAATTTCATTAAACTATTTTGCTATTTCGCTTGTCTCATCTTTTAGCGGGTCATTGTGTTATGGTTTAGATACTTAGATATGCTAGTTATACGTAAAACGTCCTGTAAGTTTGATGCATAGAACAATAGTTGCTGAACCTTTGAATTCCTGTCAAATTCTCATCTTTATCGAACGTATGCATTCGGATTGGTTGTTTGTCATTTGGAAATAGACTGCTACCTGAGGTTTTATTGCGACAATTTTACGATGCGCATGACCTTTGACCTGATTAGTCTTGCTGTTTGTTCATGTTGTGAGAACTGCTGAAAACATACTGTAGCGGATGAAGAAAAAGTGTTACAGTAACAGGAAAGCATCGGAGGTGTCCTAATTCCTATCATCATCATTGTGAACTTTTGTATTTGGATCTGATTTTAGTTTATTTTGGAAAATATTTTGAGTTGATGTTTATGAAAACATGTTTGGGGTGGCCAAACCTGAAGGTTTTTGGATGTTGGGAAAGTTTACAGGACCTTTTATTGAAGGACTGCAGAAAGCAGGAGTGTTTCCGAGTCAAAATTTCAATAAAACAAGCATATGATTGAGGGTATGCTTTGCCCTTCCAAATGCATTTCATTTCTGTAATGACGGATTATGCTACAAAAACTTACCTACCAAAAGGAGAAAAACAATAAACAAAAACAAAACAATGAGATTGGCAAAATTGGAAAAACCAAGTTGAACAATGAACTCATTTTGGAACATTCCCATCTATTTCAGCCTGATAGCTTCGTTGATTGAAATTAGTCCTTGTTCGAGCCCAAGTCTGTTTTTTCTTTCGCCTGCATGGTTTTTCATCAACCATCAGGTATGAACTAAAATATTTTGGTCAATTAAAAAAAAACAATTAAAATTAAATGGACATTTAAAGTGTCGACAATATAATATAGATAAACAAGTAGAACTAAGTAGATAATATAATATGAATTAGATAAAATTAAGAATTGATATGACTACAACTCTCATACTATATAAGAAAACGGATATGGATGAAACTCAAGTCTCAACCCTCAATAATTAGCTTATAAAGTGACAATAAACCACGACTATGTAAGGAGAAGAATGACTCATCGCACAAATTAATATGGAATTCTAACATTCTGTTCACTAATTATTCAGAAGGACAATATTGTATATTTAGATTTATGATTTTCCAAAAACACAAAATAGTTAAACAAAGCACTAGAACTACATGCTAATAAAATTAATCAAAAAAGTGGAGTGCAGTTACCTTGTGAAGTTGGGTAGACTATTTTTTAAAAACTAAGCCTCACGTAAAACACATCAATCAAGTGTGAAAAACAAGTGCAGTCAAACGCATATGAAACTATCAAAAAATAGCACAAACCAGAAAGAAAAGGCGTTTCATGTCCAGGAATTATCGAATGCAGCGGAAGTCATCGCCTGAGCAAACTCCTCAAAGCTAATGCAACCATCACCATCCCTATCAGCTTCCTTGATCATCCCTGTTAACTCCTCTTGTGTAAGTGCATGTCCTAATTTAGCCATAGAATGCGCTAACTCCGCCGCCGTGATCACACCATTACCGTCCCTATCAAACATCTGAAAAATCTTCTTTAACTGTTCCTCCGAGTACGGACACTTCGCCGCTATAAGCTCCGGCGCCACCAAACCCACAAATTCCGAAAACTCAATCAATCCATTGCTGTTCCTATCCGCCTTCTGGATTAAATCCTCCAATTGATCATTACTCGGCTTTAATCCTAATGATCGAAGCAACGATCCGAGTTCAAGCTGCGTTAAGCTTCCGTCATTGTTCCTATCAAATGACCGGAAAATCTCACGAAGCTCCGCAATTTGATCATCGTCAAGCTTCGGCTCTGCATCTCCACTCATGATCTCTAATTTCTATTCCAAATCTAAAAAAATCCTCTCCTGTTTTCAACAACAGAATCGCGTATCGATTATCGAGCCTTGCACCAAATTATGAATGAATTACAATTCGCAATAATATTCCAATTGCGTAAAGATCATAAAATCTCTGCTAAAATTATTCAGAAATTTCGGATCTATGAATAGATCAAATCAATAATCATTCATACAAATGATGAAGAACGTAACAGAAGGTAAGCCAGAAACCATAAATGTTACGCGTGTATATATTTTATTTATTTTTCGTTTATAATTTTGTGATAGAAATGAGCATCGGTTTGCGTGCCGTCACTCTCTGATTTTGATGATTGGGAGTTTTGAGATAAGGTAAGAGAAACCGTCTTGGCCTCTGTTCTTCAAATTTTCTTCAAATTTTCAAAAAGTTCGTTGAGCTAATCACGCGGATCCTCACTCCCTTACCCGCCACTGATTCTTTTTCTTTTTTATTAATTGAAATCTTAAGTGCTCTCTCTCCTCAATATTTATTGGATGTGAATTATTTTTATTTTTTTAAAAAGAAATATTTTAAAAATCTATAGTTCAAAATTATATATTTATATACTTTTGTTTGTAAATGATTAGAGATAGTGTTCTAGATGTGAATAATTAATGATTATAGTTGTTTGTTTTTCAAATTTTAATGACCATGATTTAGTTACTTATAAAGATAATAAATATATCGAATTAAAATAGTAATTAAATTTAAATAAAAAATTGTTATTTAATAAAAAAAGTAGTACAATATTTATGTTTGCTGGTGATGAAGATGGCTTGTAGGGATGATTAGTGTTATTGGATTGTAATAGTGAAGGTGGTTGATGTTGTAGTGACTGACATGATGGTGATGATCGATAGTTATGACAATCATTATGATGGTGTTGTTGATAGTGTTATGGTAGTGGCTAAAGAATGTGTGGTGATTGATGATGGTGTTGTTGATAGTTGACGGTGATGCTAATTGTAATGGTGGAGCTAGGTGGTTAGTGGTAAGGATTGATTGCAATATAGTAATGGTTGATAAGGATAGAAGTAGCGATGGTGGTGACGACAATGGCAGTAAATATAATTATAATAATGGAAGTGATAGGTGTGATAGCGATAGTAATAGTTAACAACAATAATCCTGTCAGTGATGGTTGGCGATGATGATAATGGTTGACAACAATGGTGGTAGCCAGTGATTACAGATAAAATAGCGGTGAAAATTATTCATATAAACATGAAACATACATCGTCATCTACTTAAACCTATTATTAAAGATTGTCGGTATTTGTTGAAGGTCAATGAGGTGATGATTCAACATGTTTGGAAGGGAGGCAAACTAGTGTATTGATTTCCTAACAAATGAAAGACGCAATCATAGAGAAGCCTTGATACACTGAGATAAGCAATTAAGGATATGGAGTTTCTTCTCCTAACCGACTAAGCAATATTGTTTATAAACGTCTTTAAAATCTTTATTTTAATTTGCTTTTAGTAGAAACAAAAAAACTTCAAACATGTTGCTGTTGATAATCAATTACTATGAAAGAGTTATCAATTGTAGTATTAATAATTGTGGAATAACTCGGTTGCTTTCAAATCCAACAATTGCATCGTTGAAATATTAATGATCTAATATCATAATAATATAATCCCAAAGGCCAAACGTGTTTTTCTTTTTAAAAAATAATATTAGAAAGCTCTGTGTTTTGCCTTTTTTATATAAAAAACAAATAATAATAATAATAATAATAATAATAATAATAATAATAATAATAATAATAAGTGTTTTTAAGTAGTAGCAAGAAAAACTGTTTTTTTAGAAGTTAAAAAAATAATAATCCCCCAAAGCAGTTAATTGCATTTTTCCTGTTAATTAATTACCTGAAAATGCAATAAATTTTTCGTTAAAGAGTGGGCCGGGTCATCCGGGACCCGGCCCGTCTCAGTATTGCCCAAATGCAAAGGTATAAATAGCCAACGAACTGTAACGTTCTATCCATTTTCAAATCTTCAAAGGGCGGGCGGTGAGATTTCTCTCGTTAACTTCTTCAGCGTCTTTTTCTCTCTCTACAAATTCTACATATCTATGCGTAGAACGCTCGATATGGTAAAGTTTCTTCAGATTTCTTTAGCAATTAGTTCAAAATAATTTCATTTTACTGTAGATTTCGAGTTTCTTTTTATTCATTTTTTTATTTCTCACTTCTGATCGGGAATGATATAGATTATAAAGTAATACAATCGATTCCGTCGTACTTTCTGTCATTTTTTCTGAAAATTCGTTGTAATAAGAGTCAGAATTTTCGCATAAATGTTTGTATTTTTACTGTTATGAGGCTTTTCTGCAGGCTGAAGCAGGGGATGGTTTAACTTGTGAAAAAAGAGTACCAGAAAAATATAAGCGTAAGAAAGATGTTCTGAATGCTGTTCAGAAAGTAACAAAAACAAGATCTGCAAGAAGAGTGAAGAAACCTAGTCTGCATGGCCCTTCTCATGGAAAAGTTTCTCAAAAGAGGAAGGCCGCTGCTCAGATTAGTATGGATGAATTTGATTGGACCGATACGATTAAAGAGTGCCCAGTATATCGTCCATCTAAGGAAGAGTTTGAGGATCCTTTGGTTTATGTGCAGAAAATATCTCCTGAAGCATCAAAATATGGTACCACTGACAATGGGAAACTTTCTCTTGATATATTTCGAGGGTCCAACTAAGTGAACTTTGACAAGAATGATTAAAATGTGTAATAGTACTTTATTTCTATATTTTTATTTTGAAAAATCAACTATTTTGTTCAAATTAGTTATCAGAATTCAATAAACAAAAGGCGCTTACGCTTGAGATGGAAGGAGTAACGTTTAGGCTTCTAATGTCATGTTTCCTACTTCTGATATAGGCACTATCAGATCACAGCATTTTTGTTTCCTCTTTGTTACGGCCTTTTGGGATGTGTCGTTATAGGATTTTCTCATAAACCTGATAATGGCTCTAGGAACCTGAACAGTTAAATAAGCCTCTTTTGATTCATTCACTATACTGATCTTTTTCTGAACATACAATGGTTAAGTTGAACTCTTATTGCTTCTTGCATTGTGCTGTGGTAATTGTCGTACTTTTTTCATCCATCTTCGGCTGATTGACCAGAACTGTATTGAATATCAGGCATTTGTAAGATTGTCTCTCCCTTAGGATCTTCTGCTCCGGCTGGAGTTGTGTTGATGAAAGAGCAAAAACGTTTTAAGTTTACCACTAAGTTGCAACCTCTGCGACTTGCTGAATGGAATAACAGCGATAAGATCACCTTCTTTACAAGAGGAAGGTATTATATAATGAGGGATGTTTGGTATCTTCTTTAGATATGCTAGTACTATCACAAAGTGATGGCCGCATTTACTGCAGCACAAACTGCTGCTATCATAATGTATCTCATCATTGACATTTTCATGCTACTTACCTATTGGATTTTATATGGTAGTGTGATTCATGTCATCGTGTATCTTATTTGTGCTCCAGAAATTATACTATTCGTGATTTTGAGATAATGGCAAACAAGGCAACTGCTCGAAGATACTGTATATCTGGATGCCTTCCTCCTGCATATGTGGAAAAGGAATTTTGGAAAGAAATGACACTTGCAAAGACAGGAATGGTTGAGTATGGAATTAATATAGATGGCAGTGCCTTCTCAAGCACTTCCACTGATGATCCTCTTGGATGTAGCAAATGGAATTTCAAGGTTCTACATATACTTTTGCTGCTAGTTTTTTGTACATCATTGATCATTCTGTCTTATGTTATCATCTTTCTTCGTTGTCTATGATGGACTGCATCCTAATTCCTAAGCTTATTGATGCATCATCAGTTCATATTTTACTGTTTGTCATGATAGTTTTCTGTGCTCAAGCACCATCCAGATAATTTTTTGTGCTCAAGCACCATCCATCAATGTTGCTGTCTTTCTAGTTTTAGAATTTTTTTAGCAGTATTTCATAAAGATTTTCTAATTTCATTTAGATTCTTTTGTGTCGAAGCATAAGATTTGCAAATACCATAATTAATACACCTTTTCATTTTCATCCAATATCAAATCGTTGTTCTCTGTGCAGATACTTCCTCGGCTGCAAAGATCAGCATTACGCTTGCTTGTTAATGAAATACCGGTAGTGTATGATTGTAAATTCTGGGAACAATGCAGAATATCAGTAAAGGCTTCAATGGTTTTGATATATTTATTTGTTTCAGGGAGTAACAGACCCCATGTTGTACATAGGGATGCTATTTAGTATGTTCGCTTGGCATGTAGAGGATCATTATCTCTATAGGCAAGTCATAGTATCAACATTCTCTTAGATGTTTCAGCCATTCAGTTTCTTTACATTTTCCTTACTCTTTTGCCTCTCAGCATTAACTATCATCACTGTGGGGCGGCCAAAACTTGGTATGGAGTTCCTGGTCATGAAGCTCTTCAGTTTGAGAATTTTATTCGGCATCGTGTTTATAATGAGGAAATCCTATCAGAAAATGGGGTCAATGGAGTCTTTAATATTCTTCAAGAGAGAACAACAATGGTTTCTCCAAAGATTCTGCTGCAATATGGTGTCCCGGTTTACAAGGCTGTGCAAATGCCAGGAGAGTTTGTCATTACCTTCCCTAGAGCATACCATTCAGGATTTTGTCATGGTTAGATCTTGATAATTCACTTGCAATGACCATATATAATATGAAGGATATTACTTTGCTCATACAACTAATTTTCCTGGTTCCTGCAGGCTTTAACTGTGGTGAGGCCGTGAATTTTGCAATTGGTGAATGGTTTCCATTTGGCGCTGCAGCTAGTGAGCGTTATGCTCTTCTTGGCAAGGTGCCAATTATTCCTTATGAAGAGCTCCTCTGTGCAGAAGCAATGCTTCTCTCAAAGTCTTTAGCCCGCAGACCTTATTGCACATCAGATATAATCGATGTTCGTTGTGTAATGACTTCATTTTCATGCCTATTGAGATCATACCACCGTGCCCGCTGGTGCTTGGAGAAGTTGAAAACTTCTCTTAGAATGTGTTCAAAACCTCAAGGGTCATTTAACTGCATCCTCTGCAAACGAATCTGTTATGTGGCATACCTTGAGTGCAAATGTTACGCTGGTCCCATATGCCTTTTTCATGGTACTGTTGCAGTAAATGCCTAAATTTAATTAAAGAAAATTGCAATTTGATTTACATGCAACACTTTGTGCAGCTCGATGGGGCCATAGGACGTAAACCTGTTGCACTTATTGAGCACCATTTGATCATTTCATTTTCCACTCCTCCAATTACGATATCCTCATTCTTTAACAAAAACAAACTTAATCATGCAGATTTTGAAACTTTTAACTGTCTGCGTGGAAGTAGCTGCAGCCTCTTTGTTACTGAGGATATTTCAACAATGGAAGCTGTTGCACAGATGTTTGAGGCTGAGGAAGGAATGCGTTGTGAGGTTGAGCAGAAAATGAAATCTCTACCTTACTTGTGGATACAAACCTTATTTCCGCGCATACAAGGAAAATATCGTCCATATTGTGAGGTACCATTCTTACTGAGCCCTTGGTGACTAAATAAATTGTAGCATTGATTTGTCTTCTAGGTTTACATAATTCCATGTTTGCTTTCTGATTTCAATGTTTAAGTTTGTCCTTCCCTCTAGTTCAAACTCTAGTAAGTATCAATTTGAATTGCAAGAATCAAAAGAGAATATAGTTTATATCGCGAGTAAAGAAATTATTGTGTAAAATGACTTCCAATAAGCTATAGATGATAATAGGTTTTTGATGCATTTGAACTTTCATGACTTAACAGATAATGTCAAGTAGTATTCAAAATGTAGACACTGGTATAACGATGTCCATGATAAGAAGATCATCTGCTCAAGGCAAGCAAATGAGGAATAAGAAGAAAAAGGTATTACTTTTTCCTCCCGGTACTTTACTAGTTCTCGACTAGTTTGGAATTGAGGCATAGTAGTTATCATTGTTTCTTAGCTAGTTCGCTATTTCTTTGTTTCTTAACTGCAGAGGCCCTCTCTATATATAAACTAAGTGATTTAGTGTCTATGAGGTGATTATACAGCATTTAGACACGAAAAATTCACAGTTAGAGTACCACTGCTAGGATTCTCACCCTGAATTTGCTACAGAGAATCACTGGAGCTTGACAACGTATCCCTAGAACGCGCTATGCTTGTCAACCGCAAGAAAAATGACACGTTGAAAAAGGAAGTCTCAAAGACATAGGTGACCTCAGATGATAGCCATCAAGTTCCACTAACCTTAATGTAAAGATGTCAACTAATTATGTGCCTTTTCTGTTTGGTCCAAACATGAAAGACAAAATACTGAGTAGTAGAATTAATATTGTAACTCTTAACTGTTGATTTGTTGTATAGGCATAATACAGTTCAAATTCACTAGTTTATAGTATAATTTTCCAGGCCTATGCCGTGAATTTCTTGCTTTTCTTCAGTCCATTTTTAAGTGAACTTGATTACTTCATAGTTGAACTACCCTCTTTGCTGACTGCAAAACTACATTGTATATACAAAGTCGAAATTAGTATACGTTATAAATGTATATATAGTAGGTGTGTTGTTTGGCTACTTGGTGTGTTTATTCCTTAAGCTTTATATAACTGATGATGCATCAAATTGATTGTTATATAGGTGACCTTTGGTTCCTCACTCATTATGCAAATAAGTCATCACGCAATGTCCTTAAATGTTGCCGAATGCTATTACAGTATAACCTCCTTCCCAACCGCTGGCAAACTCAACCATTTGATCCCCCGCTTGAGTCAGGCGCGACTCTAATAAATCTGTGGCCTAAAGCCAAATTCGGATGGATGCCTTAAATTCGAATATATATTATTTATAAAGTTTATTATAGCCAATTATTTAAATCTTTTTTGAGACATAGTATACATAATTTGTCAAACTTATATTATTTCTTTGCTCTTTTATGAAAAAAAATTATTTTCTACAAATAATACTCGATATTTTAAAAAAAAAATACTTATAACCTATTATTTTTTTTAAAAATGAGGCCTGTCAAATTTTGGAGCCTAAGGCAATTGTTTTTTTTCAAAGTTGTAGAGTCACCCTGGCTTGAATCTTGTTCAATCCATAAACACGTGCAATCACATCCCCAACTCCACTCAACCGAATTCACGTGACAACGTTTGATTGGACATTAAAAAAAGTGAATTGTTGAGGCAATGTACACCTATTAAGAAAAAAAGTTAAGGCCTTAAAATAAACACTACTTTCCAATTTTGCCATTTTAGTTATTCTCAAACTATTCTTGAAGATATAAATAATTTAAAGTATAATCATAAATATGAGCAATTAACTCTCTTGAAATTATCACCTAGATGATATAAATGAGACCCAAAAATGGAAAAATTCAATAACTTTCTTGAACTTTGAACAATTCACTTATTTTGAACTATGAAAAAACGTCCTAAAAAGTTTAAAATTATATTATTGTTAATAAGCAAATATGACATATAGATTGAAATGAATGGAGGACAACCTTGTGAGTTTTGGCCAGTATAAAAGGGCATAAAACATGAAAGAATGCTAACATAGTTAAGTGTTTTATACAAGTTAAAGAGAAGTTAATACAAATCCGACCTTAGCTCAGTTGGTAGAGCGGAGGACTGTAGTCGGTATATACCACAGTTAATCCTTAGGTCGCTGGTTCGAATCCGGCAGGTCGGAAGTTACTTTTTTTTTTTTTTTTTATATGCAACTTAGTGCACACATCAAAAACATATCATGATCACTTATACGACGTTTGGTAGATAGATAGGAAATAAGTTATTTATGTATACACATCAAAAATGTATTATGATCTTTTATATGACGTTTGGTGGATAGATAGAAAATTTGTTATTATATTTAATTTAGTTATCAAACAAAACCTTTTTCTTTAGTGCACACATTAAAAACATATTATAATCACTTATACGACGTTTAGTAGGTAGATAGTAATATATAAGTTATTCATGTATACACATCAAAAACATATTATGATCACTTATACGACGTTTGGTAGGTAGATTATAGATAGAAAATAAGTTATTCATGTATAAAATCAGTATGACATTTAGTTGATAATTTAAAAACTCGCATAACTAATATATGTACAAGTTATGAGAAAGTATGTGTATTATTTTATACAAGATAAAAGGTGGATTAGATAATCTTCACATAACTAATACCCGCATAAATAATACATAGATTTAGTGATTCACCCGTAACTAATCTCTACAGTACTAATACTTGAATAACTCTAACCAACTACCAAACGAACTCTAAAATAAAGCTACTATTGAAATTGTACTCATCACTGAAAATGCATTAATTAAAGTGAATCTTTTACCACTCTTCATGGAAATTATTTTTTTGGCAGATATATAGCTTGGAAGAAAACTTGGTACATGCATTAATATGTTAACACAAAAATGGCCTATATTGAAGAATGATTTAGGCGGAAAAGTTAATCAGTTTACCCATTTGAGTAGTACTGAACCATACTCCAGGCGCTAGCGGTGAAAAGAAAATAAAACTTGTGTAGCATTAAATTGTAGCACCAAAATGGTACTATATTATATTGTACTGTATTCCCTTCTTTTTTTTTATGATCGTCTAGACCAACTTTCATGCACCTCAACTAATTCCACGAGATATATGTCACCTCCACCAATAACATGTAAGGTGTTTCTATCCATCAAAGCTAGGACAAATGAGAATAATCACTCAGTGTTTTTTTATCTCTACTTCTCTCTATATATGTATCTTTCTTCTAGTTTAGCTAGCTGAATAGTAAAGGAGATTGTAGCTCGCATAACAAGGTTTGATTATTTCTCCTATTTGTCTTCTACAATATTCCTTTTTTTAATTATGTTTTGTTTGTATAATTTAGTGAAATGCTTTTTCATTCATGAAAGAAAAACAAAGTACTACTAAGTACTATTAATAACCATTAGAGTTACAAGTCTGGCTCATGCAACATATATTTATACAGAAAGTGAGATTCCTTCCCTCGAAGAAAATGACTTTTCCAGATATCTTATGCGTAAAAATTATAAAAGGCTAAAAAATCATTTCTCCTCCATGTGTCTATTCTTAACACAAATAATATTGCATTGATAGTTTCAATGGCAAGAACTTCATCTACAGAGAGAATGCCAGAAGAAGAGGTACACATTACACGACCAAGCTGGTCCAAACCAGAAGTTAAACGTCTGGGCAAAGACAATTTCTTCAAGGAGGTATATGATATCGATGAATAAATTGATGTTTTTGTACTTTCTTCAAACTTTTGGCTGACTTAGGTATTGTTTTCCAAATACTCAGAATATTAAATTTCGTTGGGTAGGAAGAAAATGTCTTCTTGGAATCGATAATCAAGGCCATTGTTGTACGTACCTTTCAGGTTTTTTGTATAGTACTATTACTTAACGAAACTAGTTTCAGATATGAACTCATAATAACAAATAGTTCCTCTTGATCTGAAGGTTGTTGTTGGGCATTCACATCAACAGAAGCTATTACGGCAGCATATGCCCTTAAGAATAAAAGAGAGATTGTTTCACTCTCAAAACAGCAGTTAATTGATTGCATGTACACTAAATATAAAAAGCCTTCGTATTTTGCTGATTTGGGAGAGAAGGAATGTTTTCCATGTTCATATAACAAGGCATACAAGTTTGCTATGGATTATGCATAACAGTAGAAACTAAATATCCCTTTGTGGAAGAGAGGGGTAAATGTGAATGTCAGTCTGAAATGGTAAGTTTATCACCGTTCAATATACTACTGGTAATTAGTTTTGTTTTTTATTGTTGAAGTAGAACTCACGATATTGAAATTTTATTATGTATTTATGTAGAGGATTATAAAGATAAATGGATTTCAAAGAGTATCGGAATTGATCAAGGAGTTGGAAGAAAAGGCAATAGAGAAGTTGGATGAAAAGGAAATCATTGAAAAGTTGATTCGGCAACAACCTATTACTTGTGCTGCTCTTCATGTTCCTAGTCTTCAACTACATCGTGGAAAGGTGAAGTACTACTCCCTCGATCCCATGACATCCTTTCCTTTATAGTCTGTCTCGAAAATAATGTATCTTACTATAGTTAGAAACAATTTAACTTTAAAATTACTCTTTTACCCTTGATGAAATCAATCTCAACCCCACACACAAATTTCCAAAAATTGTTTTAGATCACAAGTTTTAAAAATCTTCCTTTTTTCTTAAATATCGTGTCAAGATAGGACGAAGGAAGTACAACATTTTTGTTCATTATTCTCTTAGCTTACGTAGATGATATGAGTTCATATTTTGATTTACAGGGAGTGTACATGGGACCAACTGAAAATGAAATTGCTCAAGTGAGACAGAAGGAAACTGAAGGACAAGTAGTTGGAAAACATGCAATGTTAATTGTAGGATATGGTGAAGAGGGGGGCGTTGAGTTTTATTTGGTGAAAAATAGCTGGGGAACGGAATGGGGTTATCAAGGATATGCCAAAATTAAACGAAGTGCACTCTCTAAATTATCGTATCCCATTATAGATTAATCGTATCAGTTCTACTAGCTATTAAGTATACAATAGAGTAACTTATGTTATGTAGTAAGCCATCTGCAAGTTCAACTAAGTGTTTTTCTCTTCATTGAAGAATGCACAGTTAAAGTTAATTATACATTAATGTGTCCTGTACAAGAGCGTTTGAATAAAATAAAGTCGTTAAGTAATTATGCACAATGATAGCCACGAGAAATTGTTGACGAAGTTCAAAGCTGAATATAACAAAAGGAGACTTCGGAGCACATTCTTCAATCACTGCAGATTCGAACCTTTCTGCGGCTACACAATAGAAGAAGACAGTTACTAGCTAACTTCAAAGAGTGGGGTCTGGTCTGAGGAGGGTAAAGTGTACGCATACCTTATCCCTACCTCGTAGATATAGAGAGGTTGATTTCAATAGAGCTTAACTAAGCTTTGCCAAACAGTTTGAAAAGGGGATACAAATGTGGAAGCAATAACAACAACAAAACAATGCGATTAGACCTCAAAGATCATTGTTGATTATTAATCAGAGACTTCATTGCAACCAATCTCCTAAAAAGCTCTATCAAATAGAAAAGCTCTTCCATGTAACAGAAAGTCAAACCTGTCTGCACATATCAATGGGGATGATAAAAAAAAATTGCAAAAGATTGGTGGAAAGACGGAGAAAAGGCAAGGGAGGTTTTCGACTCAGAGAACTCATGTTTCAGACTAGAGATTTCTTCGCCAATTTAGGAACTACTGGAGCATCACTGCTCTCTAAGCTTCTAGTTACCCAAACACTCAACTTCCTTAAGGTGAGATCTGTCTAGTCTAATTCTATTCGTGTACCTGGTGATGTGCTGTATTTATTATCAGTTGCACAGAGTCTACATGCACTACTACAACCATGCCACATCCATTGAATATTTCTTCTTTTGTCAAAGGAAAATGCAGACAATCAAGGAATAGGTTGACAGAAAGTATTGTAAATTATACAAAGTAGTGCCAAGAGAAAAAAAGTAGTTCTGAATTATTATTTTTATAACATGTTCATATGAGGTAAAAGCAAAGGTTGTCTACAACTAAAGAACTTCTCAGTAGTGCTATTTTCATTGAAATTTCCCCCCTTCAAAATTAATGTAGCTAGTCATAAAAAAAATTTAAAGATCATTGGCAAAGGGAAGATAACATGTACTATCAGTTAAATTTACCAAACACACTAATAACATAATCATTGACAAAGCAACTCTGATATCCACTCGGATACATGATAACTGATTTTGTGGTACAACAGCCTAATCTCATAGAACACATGATTCTGTTAAGCCACTGGTTAGAATTAAAACATGCTTGAAAGCACATGAAGAAATATCAGCACACTAACAATATCAGAAGAAATATAATGAATGGCATAATGGTGCTGATAAGAGACTTAACCAATAAAAGCTTTTACCTTTGGCCTGACCAACGGAAACTGCAAGCGGTATCTTAAATCTTTCACAACTTTTGCTTGAAAAATGTCATCCTTATCATCACTTGTTTTAACGGAAAAGGTAATATAGAAGATGAAGTCACGACAACCACCTCCATTCACCGTCAAAATGTCATTGACCTCGTAATTGGTGCCCTAAAAATCAGACAAGTAATTTTCTTAGAGATACAGAAGAGAAAATGAAGGCAAAGGACAATCAGGAAAGACAAAGAAAGTGCATCTATAGTATACCTTTTCATCATTGTATAGCCTAAGTGCTTTTCCAGCATAATCCGTCATCATGTCAACATTCTTAGGGTCGTTCAAGTAGAATGGCATTGGGTAGACAGTTGTCATCGCACATTGTCCGGGATAATCTGTGATATCAAATCCCTGCAAAAGTACAATCCACCAATAAGAGACACATATTACCCATTGCATCCAATCTGCTATGTAATTAGTTAACCTTCAGAAAAATCGCAGAACCTATATCAGGCAAGTATCCAAAGATACATTGACTTGGAAATACCAAATAACATGGTGTGTTTTTTACAAGGTAAGATAATTTTACTAATCAGTACCAAGTAGGAAAGTTGTTACAATTTCAATTAAGCATATTCACGAAATCTAGAAATTGCCAAAAATTGTCAGTTGTCCTACCCTTGCACCAGGCAAAAAAGATTCAACAAACGTCTAAAAAAAAATAACAACAGCTATGACTTTTTGGCCTCCAAAACACTTCCTATTTCTTTCCAACCAGACCATCCACATTATACATAAAGGGATACTTCTCCAGATTTCCCTTGCTCTAATGTCAACCCTCGGATGTGGCCGGCATTCCAACAAGTTCCTCATATTGAGTGGCATTGTCCATTCCACCCCACATAGATTTGTGTACGCCGTCCACACTGATTAAGCAGATGACTAGCAGATTCTGGGGGTTTTTCACATAGGAAGCATCTATTGCATAAAACAAAAGTCTCTCTTGCAACACGTCTTGAGTGAAGCATGCATTCTTGGCTGCTATCCATCCAAAACAAACTGCTTTAGGAGAAGCTCTAGTCATCCAAGACATCTCACATAGCCAGTTCTTTTCCACTAAATCAATCTGCCTTTCCAACAGCTTGTAACAACTCTTCACACTAAATTTCTTACTTTTACTAGCAGTCCATACTACAGAATCCATTTTTCTTGCGGCAATGCTGATGTTATCCAATAAACTCCAAAGCTCACCAATTTCTTCCACTTCCTCGTCATTGAAATTTCTTCTAAAGCTGAGATGCCAGCCTTAGATCAACCCTTAATCTGAACTCCAATCTAAGCTGCCTCCCCCACCCTCAAAAAGAGTTCTTTTCTAATCCTGGAACTTATACATGCTTCAATGTACTTATTGAACCTAAGATCCCTTTCAAATTCCACTCGAAGCATCTCATTTGGATTCATAATCTGACCAATTGAATCAGTTTTCCCTATGATTATCTATGCAACAACTACCATTATTCATCGATCACAAGCAAGTTGGGGTCGACTAAATGAATCATCTTGATGATGATGCTCCACTTAAGCTCATTTTACCATTATCTATTATCATGCTCAATATTTAAGCAAACCAGCTGCAAATCAAGCCTGGTTTCAGGCATTTCGGTTAAATGAATGGAATAAACAGGTTGAGGCTGCTTGAAACTACCCTAGATTCATATACAGGTTGTCACACAAACTACATACTCCTAACCTTGTTTGGATGGTTGTTACTCATTGTATTATTAGTTTAAATACAACGTTGTTACACAAACTACATACTCCAAACCTTGTTTGGATAACTGTTACTCATTGTATTGTTAGTTTAAATACAATGTTTAAATACATCGTTAGGTAGAGATCTATTTTATGTAACGACTGATTTGGTGTGATGGTGTCTTTTATCCTACCTCATAGCAGCTCTACCCGTACCCCACTTGTAGGTTTGTATGACATTATCTAATGACGGAGAACGATACAATCTATCCAAACATTGTATTCATCATAATAATACAATACAATAGAATATATAACAATAGGTAAATCACCTTAAAATATTGCTGATTTTGACTCAAAATTTTCATATACAGGTGCAAACTACAGACTCCAAAATTACCTTAAAATAAACTCAAAATTTTCATAAACGACTCAAATTAGAAAGGAATGACGAGGTTACCTCGCTCTCCTTAACCTGTTGGTAATATTTCTCCCAAACAGCTTTATCCATTTTCTGGGGGTAATATGGGCAAAAGTCTTCGTCTGAATCATACTGGCTATAAGTCGGTCTTATGGGACTGGAGGTATCATTCACTTCATCGCTGAAAACCATGCTATCTTCACTGGAAGTATCGCTAACAACGGAATCCCCATCTTCTTCATCGATCTTAAGTTTCTTCTGCGCCGGGGACTCCGATTCCTCTGTTATTGACGAGAACACGTTTTCCGGCGGTACACGATTCATGTCTACGTCGTTGAATGGAACCACCGGAACCGGATTACCTTCATGAACTTTTTTTGTACACATATTTTTGTTACGGGTTATTCCGGTATTAACTTGCCGGAAAAGGTTTATAAATAGTACTAGTAATTAATACCTTTAACCTATAGAAAAAGGACTAATAAATATTTTCTTTCCATTTTTTATCAAAATTTTGGTTTAAAAATATTTTTACCTAAATTTAATTGAATTCCTTTACTAATTAGTTAATTGTTCTAAATGATAGTTTTTTATTTCTTCAAATTTTGTATAGTGTTTGATTTGATTTATTGAAAATAAAATGTATTACATAAATTTATTAGCAAAAATTACCATTCACGCTCTTTATTTTGGGAAATGAAAAATGTCTCGAGAGGAATTCGAGATAGTTTTGTCATCAATCAATTTAATACTTTTTCTGTCCCGTATTAGATGGGCATATTACTAAAATATTTTTCTTATATTACTTGATCACTTACTAAATGAAGATAGAATTAATTAATTTTTTCTCATTTTACCCTTACAATTAATATGACCTTTCGAAGTTTAAACAAAAAATTGAAGATCAAAGAATTTTTTTTTTCAAGAGGCTAATTAATATAAACAAAGGGTAAAATAGTAAAATTGATCAATCTATTACTCATTATGTTCAACAATAGTTGTCCACTATTGACTTTGCACACTTCTTAATAAATTATAAATAGAAGAGTAATTTTAATCTATCACCCTTTGAATATAATAAATAAATGTCTTGAAAAATGTAAACGGAAATAACTATAATTAATGATAGGGGTAAATTAGGAACTAAGTGTATAACTATCCATTGATTTCATAAAATGGACAATTATTGTTAGACGGAGGGAGAAATAATTTGTTAATTACTGTGTAAAATAGAAAGTGTCCATCTAATATGGGACGGAAGAAATACTTTTTAGCTTTGGGAAATGAAAAATGTTTTGAGGAATTTGAGAGATAATTATATTTCATTAATCAATCTAATATTTTTTAGCTTTGAAAAGTAGAAAATGTTTTGAGAGAAATTTGATGGATAATTATATGATTAATCAATCTAATGCCTATATTGAAGTCATTTATATTACTAATACATGAAACTAATCTATGATTAGTAATAAACATAATACATAAATATGCATTTTAACTTGACCTCATTTCACAGTTATGCCCTTCAATTTTGAGTGTGCACAAGTAGATACTTAAATTTGTATAAAATTGAATAAACAGACACACGAGTCTTATGTGTCATAATACACATAAGACTCAAATTGCCATGTAGGATGCCACATATGACTCATGTGTCTACTTGTTCAACTTTATACAAGTTTAAGTGTCTACTTGTGCTCACCCAAAGTTAGATGGCATAAATGTGACATGCATTAGCATGATTAAAGACTCAATTATCCTTCAAAACTTTTTCTTAACATATTTTTCACTATGTTTATAGAGGCTATCTTTGCATTAAAAAAATATACAATACATGCTATTTTCAATACACCAAATCAATATAAGAATAACTAATACAAACATTAGTAAGAAATTGATGATAAGTGTGGTTGTTTTTGAACTCAAAGCTTGTGTATCGGTAGTGTATATATATATACTAGATAATGTGGCCCGTGCATAGCATGGGGCCAATAATATAAATGGTATATTTTGAGGCTAATAATCGAGTTTTTGAAGCGATTGTTTGCGTGGATAAAGGAATAAGTTTTTTTTATCACAAACTTGTACTTTCTTTGACGCTATTTAAGGCATAATAAGACTACCCACATACAACATTTTTGAAATATTTTAGGTTGTCAATTATCATGATTTATAGTATTTTTACGATAGATTCACTTCAAGAATTAGTGGAATTTTTTGTATTTTTTTCAAAACATATTTTATATTGTCAATTATCATGATTTATAGTATTTTTACGTAATTTTTAAATATATATAAAAAATAATAATAAGACAAATAAATTAAAATGGACCCAATATATGTTATTTTTGTTGTCTCAATTTATGTGACACAAATGAAATTTGGAGAGTCATCCAAATTTTCATATTTAAAAAAAATGTTTTAAGTTATTAATTATTGTGATTTATAATAATTTTATGTAAGTTTCAAATAACGTACATTACTGGTCACTTTGTCCTAATTTATGTGATATGGATTAAATTACAAAATTAACCCTTTTAAAATGTCTTTCAGATATTTTAAGTTGTTAATTATTATTATTTATAATACTTTTTTGATAATTTTAAAATGATATGTGTTATTTTTTCTGTCTCAATATATGTGAGTCTGATAGAATTCTGAAGAAAGAGGGGGAATCACAAGAAATTTTCATACAACTAGGCCTAATTCCATCGATGAATCATTCTACCGACGCGATGGATTGCTATTTGAAAACACTTTCAATACAAAAAGAGCTCCTTCCGGCTATACTCTAGTTGGACAGTCTTAGTTCAGTTTGAAAAGTCAAGGAGAGTCAACGTATTGTATTATATAGCTTTTAAATAGTTTAAATTGATAATTATTGTAATTTTTAATGGTTTTAAAGTCATTTGTAAATGATATATGTTGCTTCCTTGATTGAGACTTTTCCATTTGTGACACATATGTATAGATATTTGGTGGCCGTGCCAGCACGGGCCCAATAAATATTAATTTTTTTTGTTTTAATTTATGTGATATAAATGAAATTTGAAGATCAGTCGATTTTTTATATGTTTTCTTAAAAATATATTTGAAGTTATTAAATTGTTGTGATTTATAGTATTTTTGCGTTAGTTTTGAATAATATAGGTTACTCATGTTTCAATTCACGTGGATAATCATAAATATTTTCAGTTGTTAATTTATTATGAATTCTAGAAATTTTGACGTTATTTTCAAATAGTACATGTTACTTATTCTATTCCAATTAGTCAACCAATTTTCTTATATGATTTAAAAATATTTTTAATTGCTAATTATTGTGATTTATAGCATCTTTTATGTAACTTTTAATAATATATAATTTGTTCAAATTCATATTACAATGATAAGATTTCAAGAATCAACGCAATAAAAATTTAAATCTTTTAAAAAGTTGTACCTCTAATATATTTTGTAGCTAAAATATACTCTCTCCGTCCATTTGTATTTGTCATGTTGCGCTTTTTGAAAGTCCATTTGACTAATTTTCAAAGTTAAATCAGATTGTATTAATTCGATATTTAAAAAAAGTAAAATTAATATGCAAAATCTATACAAAAAGTACTATAAATTGTTATTTTTTGGCTATGAATATGATGAAAAAACACATTGTAAAATATTAGTTAAAATTCTTATAGTTTGACTCTAAAAAGGAAATCATAACAATTAAAAGTGCATAGAGA